>VZTV01091404.1:0-20579 GCA_013400875.1 Anhinga rufa | reverse complement strand
ACACTTGATGCCGGTATCCAGAAATCCCTGCAAACATTGCCTTTGAGAGGAAATACCCCTCCTCCCAGTCCCATGAAGCCCAGCAGGTTCCTGGAGCTCCCAGCAGCCAGCCCAGGAACCCCCACTTGGCTTAAGTCTCAACAAACCCCCTGGGAGAGGGATCTGGACAGCAGCTGGTGGGGCTGGGGAAGGAGGCTTCGCCCCATGGGATGCACCGGCTCAGTCACCGATGCCCGGCTCCTGCAGCAGACCGAAACAGCGAAGCTGAATCAAGGCAAAGCTTCAGGACAGAGTGCACGCTCCGGGGACTGACAGCAGCACAAGGCTTCAGGACAGAGGTGCACTCCAGGGACTGATGTGTGCTAGGAAATACTTATTTTAACTGCCCTGGGCATCTTCTGTGTCCTTCTGTTTGGTTTCTCCTCCTGCCCTGCCACTGACCGCTGGCCCTGCAGCCTCTGCTGTGGATCTCCCACCGTTTCACTAGCCGTGGCGACGTCCCTACAGTGGAGCCGCTCGTATGTGCAGAGCAGGATGGAGACACGCGTGTGAGCTCGTCCCTGCAGCCCCTGTGAACTGCAGGGAGCTGCAAGGGCTCCCCCAGCGCCAAAGGAGTGGCAGGTTGATGGAAGGAAAGAGGTACAGCTTGTCCTGCTGGTACAAACTCCCCGAGTGCAGGAACAGGATGGGAAGAGCTCAGCTCCTGTGACTCCAAGGCCTCCACAGCCCTCCTGCCTCGCAGCACCTGGCTCTGCACTTCCCCTGTGTGAAAGCCCACCTTCATTAATCCCTCCACAAGGCTCTGCCATTGCTAATCCCTGTTGCCATCCAGCTAAACACCCCCAGATTGTCCCAAAGCTCTCCACCACTCCCATCCCTCCTTTCCATCCTGCTAACCCTCCCAGGGTACCCAGGACCACTCCAGGCCTCTCCCTCACCCGGTACCCAGCTCCCTCCTACCCCAACCAACCCCTGAACCCACCGGGACCTTGGGTACCCTCCTCCTTGCAGGTCCTGTCCCTCCTCCCAGCTCCTCATGCCCTGCCTGGCTGTCTCTTCCAAAGCTCCACGTATCAATAACCACCCACAGAAAGAGTCAACACATGTACGGGAATAGAGGAATGCACGGAGAGCCCTAACCCCACTCCTGATGCTCCCACACCGGCCTGTCCCTGCAGCCAGAAATGGCAATTACCCTGACTTGACAATTATCCTGAATTTTCTGGCTCATGAGCAGAAAATCAGCCACCACCAGGAGCACGACCTGTCCTGGGAGGAGAGCTGCTGCCTCTGGGCAGGGACTCTCGCTGAGTGGGACCTGCAGGCTGCCGGCGAGCGAGGGCTGCGTCCGTGCAAGGGAGGCACCCAAGAAAATGGGCAAGTTTCACCCTTTCTTGGGAGGGAAGCGGCAACAGCCCTGCACGGGTGCAGGCACGAAGGAGCCCCTCTCTGCATTTTCGCCAGATGGCCAGGCTTCCTTGGTCCTTGCACAGGCACCCGGAGGCATTAGGGGACCGGCTATAACCCCGAAGTTATCCTAACAAGCACCTCTGTGCCTGCAGGCCGCCTGGATCACAGGAGGGGAAACCGGGAACGCTACCCACCCCCCCATGCTGAGCCTTTATCAGCACTTAATTAAAACTTGACAAGAAGATTAACACACAGAGGGCAGTTTTAATTAACTTAATATCGCATTCAATTTTCCAATTCGTCGCAGCGTACCAGACACCTGCAGATCTTAATACAAAACCAAACAAAAAAGGGGAGCACGGGAAGGGGGAGAGAGCGAGGGGGATGCCTCGGCCAGCAGCAATGCTGGTCTCAAACTTTCTGCTGCTGCTCTGCCTGCACGCACCCGCCTCTCTTCACCCCGGGCTGCCCGTAAGCGTTTTCAGGTGCTAATAGCCACCATTCCCCACTGGGCCCGCTCGAGCCAACCTAGGGATGTTTGCTTTCCGAAATGCATTTATTTGTTTGATTTTAACTTATTTATTTTAAGCTACGTTCCTGGGGATTCACAAAGCAAAAGCGAGCTCTCCTCTTCCTCCGCTGTTGGAAAAGGCTGGGAGGACAGCAAGGAGAAGGGTCCCGCATGGCTGGGGCTTAGCACAGGAACACGCGCTGTCGCTCAGGGATGGAGGAAGGGATCAAAACCGTCGTTGCCCCACTCCTCCTGGCTAGACTAGAGCAAACAGCCTGGAGCGGGATGCTTCTCCCTAGGAGCGGTACACTGGGGTGGGGAGAAGGGTGCATCCAGCACCGATGCGAAGGGAAGGCAAAGAGAAAAGAAGGCATGGAAACAGTGAACTTCTCTCACTGCTCTCACTGCTTCCAGGACAGTTACCTCTCTTGTAATTATGGGCCCCAAACTAGGGAGGTGCAGGAGCTGCCAGGCAGCCACGGCAGCTCCTGCCATACCCGCACCCTCAGCTGCCTCACCTTTGGACGATGCAGCCAAGGGCTGCAGCTAAAGACACCCCTGAGTGCCGCGGCTCTGTGTTCCCGAGTCGCACACACCCGTATGGGAGCAGCTCGGGAACCTCTGGATCGCCGGGAGACCCTGGGGCTGCTGCTAAACGGACACTCGCTGCAGAGGCTCGGGGACGCCCAGCACGCAAACCCAGAGCAAAGCCCATTAATTGCACAAATCACCACGCTGAACCTTCAACTAGTTCGCTGTCAGAAATAGCTTGCAGAAAGAGCTTGCAATACACCAAAAAAAAGTGTTATTGTTAACTTTCTCCTTCCATTGTTTTTTCTGTGTCACCTCATGCCTCTCCCCCCACTGATTTCCTGACAACCTTGGGAGGAACAATGCACCAACAGAGTATTTTTTCCTCTAGAGATTTACAGCCCATGCACCGAGGAGGGCCGAGGGGTGAGGGTGCCCTTCTCTAGCTCCAGCCCCAGCTCCAGCCCTGAGCTCAGCTCTGAACCCTTCCTAGTGCTGAAAGGTTCAGCCAGCCTGGACAAGTCTGCTCGTTTCAGGGGGAAGAGCGAGGCTTGTTAGTTTTTCTTCCATTGCTTTGGAGCGTATTCATCATTAGATTAGGGCAAGATAATTGAGCTCCAACGGGGATCATCTCTCAGCCATGCTGTACAGCAATGCAGCCGACAAAGGACCTCATGCAGCGCTCCAAAGGCAGGTGTCTGCTGGACATGTTCTTCTGTGGTTCCTGTACCTTTATTTTTTGGCTGTCATTGTATTTCTTGATGCTCTGAATTTAGTTAGATGTAATTTAATAAACTGTTGTAGTCTGATTTTCCAGGGAGAGTTTTGTTTGGGTTTGACTGGGGAAGGAAGAGATGTCCTCCTAGTACCCTTACAAAACAAGATTTTCCTGCTCTTTTACTGAACCAAATCAAACCCAAAGTCAGTTGGGTGCCATGAGACGCACAGAAAACAACAGAGAAAGTTGATATCATCAAATGTCCCCATCTGTCTGAAGCTGCAGTAAGAAGAAAGGAGGCGGCGATGCCTCCTGCAGCAAGCCCACGAGGTCCGAGAGGCTCCCAGCAGGTAAGACACCCGAAGCGCCTGTCTGGGGAAGGCACGGAGCCTTACAAACAGACCATGCACTTCCCAGCAGAGTCTCTGCTTGCAGGGGTCTCTAATGCAAACCCACAGACCATAAACGTGAGCAAGGTGCTCACGCCCTGACTCTCCCGTATACTGCTTGCACAAGGATAACTGCAATCAAGTCCATGTGACCTGGCAAACACTTCGGGATAACAAATACTTGGGCAGAAACCAGTCATGGGTGTGTGTTTTGCAAATGAGAACTATGCTATTAGCAAACTGAATCTGCAGCACACAGTATTCAGCTAGATCTGTCCCCAGAATCACATCTCCCGGCTCTGGCAAAGGTGGGCAGTTGTCTCCCTGTGCTTCTCCTCCAGAGCAGAAGCTCCCATGCCAGGCTGCTTCCAAGGTCTGCCCTCCCCACCACAGGACTCAACGCGGGCACCTCCCGGTATCTCCTCAGCAAAGTCCTCAGTGCCACATACCACAGAGCTAGCTCAAATCTGGGCAACAGTAAGAGACGGGGCATTAATTCCTAATGAACCCTGGGGCCCTTGTATAAACATACTTGCAGTTGTTCAAGACAACAGTGCCAGCCTGGATCCAGGAAAGCACAGAGCCCTCTCCAGTTCCCCAGACCAACAGCCAAATTCGGGGCTTGCCCTGGCCAACGGAGTTGCCTTTAAAAGGGTCCGAGCATTTGCGTGTGGCATGGGAGTCCCCCAGAATGGGGACTTTTATTAGCAAACCCTCACCCCCATTCCCAGGGGCTGCCCGGCGGCCCGAGGTTACCAAACACCCGCTGTCTGGCTTCTTCCCGGATTGTGCGGGTGCTTCGGAGGCCTCGCCGTTCAACCGGTGCTGCAGCCAGGCTCCGATCCCCCTCCACCACCTTCCGCTTGAGCGACTCCTCCTAACAAGCTGCCACGCTGGCGGCGCCGGTGCAGAGCCCCACAACACCTGTGCCACCATGCGCTGTCGGGGGAGCAACCCCTCACCGAGTAACCCAAATCACGGGGCACTCCAGCGTCTAATATAACCTCCGTCACAAGCATCCGTCGCTGCAGCAGCATCTCCTCTTCCAGCCTGCACGACTGCCTTGGAGGAGAGGCAGCGAGTGCGGAAAAGGGGCCTGGGTGATGGAGAACGGGGATGGATGGAGCCCCTCGTGTGGCCTCCATCCCCTCCAGAGCAGGGGCCGAGGGAGCTGCAGCACCAGTCCCAGCACTGCCTTGCCAGCAGGTTTCCTTCCCGGCCGGCAGCGAGGGGAAGTCAGGCAGCACCAGCCATCCTCCCCTTGACCTGACTGTTGAGACTTCTGTCAGAGAAAAGCAAGAATCACCATCTGATGCTGGGTTTTGGGACACCAACAGTTCCTTTTCACACTTGAACGCCTACTGGCATGAGGCTGTGACTGACACCACCCCTTATCACCCCTACCCCATGCCCCATATCCCTTCATTTTCCAGGAGGGTATCTTTGGGAGCTTCCCATTCCCAGCCATTCCCACAAGGAACAGGACGGGAGGCCACGGGAGATGGACAAGCATTTAAAATGCTTAATGGACAGAAACAGGCCATCCTGAGTGGGGGTCTCAACCTCTCGCAATATTTCAGAGGGAAAAAGAGAGACAGACCCTCCTCCCCCACCTTGTACCAATATGGTGTTGGGTTTAAAGGAGGCTCCCCATAGCGAGGAGCTTCAAAGCCTCGCCAGCCCCTCCCACCGAGTGTCCTCCTGGTTCAGTTCCACCCTCCACATTTAAGTGCCTTTCATCCTTCCTCTTCTTCGTCCTCATCGTTATTAGGTCCCCTTCCCCCACTCCCGCCCACTCCCACCCTTGCTGGAGACTGCCTTTGGTCAGGAGCCCAATGGGAACCAGCTGTCAGGCGTAGCTGGGATATTCTGGAGAAAACAGCTTGAAAATGCCTCCCCCCCGCTTCCCCCTCCATGGCAAGGAAAAAATTCCCGCCGCAAAATGGCCCTGCAGATGGAAAAGGCATCCTGCAGGCCACCCTCCTCCTGACCTGCGTGGGTCCTCTCGCTGGCTTGGTACCAGGAGGTCCCGGGTCCGACTCCCTTTGGAACCACGAACCCATCCTGTTTGTCCTCCTCCTGCCAGCGGGACCCTCCTGACCCACGCAGCAAGAGCCCAGGGCCCTCGTCCCAGAGTATTTCGTATTAATCCTCCTTTGTCGACTTCTTTAGTGCACCTCACTCCAGCATTGTTCTTCAAAGATGTTCCTGCCCTTCCCAGCCTGGGGGTTGTTGTTGTTTAAACAGCAGCAGCAGCCACACAAGCTGCTAGCTGTCCTGCCTTTACAGGGTGGTCTGTAATTGCTTCCTGTCCTCTCCAGCAACTGGCTTCATTTGTTTGAATTTCTGCCTAATCTCAGAACTAGGGGAGTTTGGAATGAGAGATGCTTAGTCCATGCTCATGGGTGTTTCCTTGCGCTGGGCCAAGCTTAGCCAGTTTTGGAGATCCAGCCTGGTAAAGTCACAGTCCCTCAACCAGAAAAAAGCTTGAGCTTAAAATAACCCAGCCAAGCCGAAACCTGGTCTCGGCGAAGCTGGAGCCCTCGGTTTAGAGGTGCTGAGAGACCAAGGCTTTCTGTGGTCCTTGGATGCGGCAACTGGAGCCCAGGTGTGTGCCGGCAGGAGCAGAAGTGGAAAAAGAAACGGGGGGATGGGGAGAAATTAAATGTTATTTCTCAGACTTCAGAGCTTCGCTGTTCTTGGTCGTATTATGGTATGGGCTGTGCTTGGGGTGGATTTTATCCAAGCCAGTTTGCATACATCCCGCTGATTTCCCAGCGTGCTGATTCTGTGTCTCTGCGCTGGCCTCTGAGCTCCCATTATACTGAAGCAGGAAAGGGGTATGCTGGGGGCCGGCCACGAGCGGAGCCGAGCTGCTCAACAGGCTTCATACCAAACACTGAAAGTTTCTTTTTTTTCCCCTCTCTCCAAAAAAAAATGAACTTTGGCTTTTTGTTGAAATGGGAAGTGCTGTGGATAACGTCCACTTTCAACAGCATTTTCCACACTGATAAACTAAAACTTTTAAAGAAAAATGCCCCAGATGGTATTTCCAGAAATAAGAAATATCTTCCAGCATAAACCCTCACGGTCCGTCTGGAGCAGGAAACTAAACGGGCTTTGTTCTTGGGGCCTGGTACATGACCGAGGCAAAAGGACAGAGAGGAGAGGAGTAGGGCGTGCGGTGCAGCCCTGCCCGTCCACCTCCCAGCCCACCGGCCGGCAGGACGTCCCCAGGCTGTGCCACCTCTGCCCCTGCTACGAGGTCTGTGCCGGCTGGCTCTCGGTGTTTCATGGCAGAGGTATGGGAGAGGTATGGGCACCTCCTAGCTGGTGCCCATGGGTTACAGATTCTTCCCTTCAGAGAGATCAGAAGGAAATGAAGCCAAAGTACCTATTTTAGATCTGGGGTACTCAGATCCGGAGCCAGCCAGTCCCTAGAAATCATACACCCCGGAAGAAAATGCAACGGATACTGATTACATCTCCTTGGGATGGTGGTCCCAGCTAGAATTTGGATGTGCACCTGGCCATCTTGGGACGGGCCAGAGCTGGACTAGAAGAGGATGCTGCAAGTGGGAGGAGAGGTGATGGGGTGGTCGGGAGTCCCATGCTGGAGCTGCGGTGAGGGGCGGACAGGCACAGGGGGGATTTTACTGGGGGGTGAGATAAGGGGGCTGCGGGCTGGACTGGGACACGTGTATGGCAGGGGAGGCGGGAGAAGAGGAGGGGCGGGCTGTGCAGAGCAGGACGAAGGCCACTGCCGTGCCTGCGAGCGGGTATGTGCGAGTCCCCTGCCCGTGCTCACGCCGCGCGCTGGCAGGTCCCAGAGGATGGCCGAGAGCCTTTCAGCCAACCTGCCCGCACAGGGGGATTATCAGCGAGGCCAATGCTGGCAGGAGTGAATGGAAATTTCGGTTCGTTTTTAATGCCCCTCTTCACTGAACAGCCACTGAGGCAGTGAGATGACAGCACTGCGCAGAATGGGCTGGGCTGGCTCCTTTTTGTGCTGCCTGTAGGGGGTCACCAGTCTGTGCTGCGGGACTCCCGGGACAGAAAGCCTGGAATTAAAGCAGTCACAAAACCAAAGACAGAACAAGCCCATTCCCGCCCCTCACCCCTCTAAATATTTCCCTGAATGGCTTTGCAAGCTGTTCCTGGTCCAGATGCATCTCACACACACATTTCACATCTATCCGCTGCCTGCTCGGAGTGTGCATTACATCGCGTGGCGCATATTGAAAATATATCGGCCTACTGTCTAATTTAAACTGCACGAATATTACGTGTTAGGTAATATTTTATATGTGGCTGCATATATTTTAAATTAATGTACGGACAACACAGTGTATGATGGCTTTTTAATGCCCCTTGTTGCACATAGCCCCTGTGGCAGATGCTGCTCAAAATACTTCTAACAAATCCCACAGGCGCTGGCCGCCGTGGTGCGATGTGGACTGCCTTTCCCATGCCGAGTGAGGAGCAATTTGCTGGGCCAGCCTGGCTGGGCCTCGCCTTGCGGGACAGGATCAGGCCTCCGAGGCACTTGCCTTTATGCCTTCTGGAGCAGGAGAACATGTAATGCTCGTTCTCTAGTGCAGCGTCTCTAACACAGCCCGAGTGCCTTCTCTGCTTCCAGGTTTGAGAACGTGCTCCAACAGCCCCAAAACCCTGCAGGCTCTCCTCCTTATCGTGCCCTCCTCATGCCTCCAGAAGCTTAGGGACCCTCCTCCAGAGCTCCAGGTTTGTCACTTCGTGGCACGCACTGACTAGCGAGGATGACACAGGCTTTACAGAGGGTCTTCCAGATGAGGCACAACCTAGGAACCAAGCAGGAGTGTCTGCTTGGGTGTCCTCACCGTGAGGGCTTAGGCTTGGGCTGGCGGACTTACCTGGCCCCAGCTCCCCTTCTGCTCAGTCTTCTGGTTTTGGCACAAAGCATCACCGATATCCATTCCCCTTCCTCATACCCATTCCCTCCTTCCTTGCTTGATTACATGCAGTTCTTAACAGAGCTCTGGTCTCGCTTTCTGGCACTCTGTCGCTTCGCTCGCAACCTAGACTGTCGAGAGCTATCTGTTCTCAGAGAGACAAGCTCCGTGCTGTGATGTGAAAAGCAGGGAGGAGCTCAGGCTGGAAAAGAGATCTCCAGCGGTGGAGTGCAGATGGACCACGGGAGACAATAGGAATTGACCACGGAAGCTCCTGTTGTCCTTGTACCGATCACCTAGGCGTGACCTTAGCATTAGTATCTGTGAGGACAGGCAGCGAGGTCTGAGACAGACGTCTGTTTTCCAGGTGGAGCCCCGCGCTCCGTGCCAGACCCTTCACTCGCAGAGATGCCCCCGTCCGCTGTGGCACCCTGGCCGTGATGAGAACAAGCCCCGAACAATGAGCCTTGCGGACAAAGGAAGGGCAAGCTGCAGCCCTGCCTTTAGAGGCCAGGAAAGAGCGTTCCCAGCTAACAGACAAGGACCTTGTTGCTTTTCTTTTGACATGGCTGTTTGGCTGCCAATAATATATCTGCTAGCTAACGTTCAAAGCGCTATCCCAAAGGGCTGCAGCCTTGCCAAGGCTTTGACGTTGGTGGTCAAGATACTGAAATGGACTTTCTGAACCAACAAAGACACATGATCTGATTGGTACCAGAAAGAGATGGGGGAGAGAAAAACATACATGGTTCTGATAACCTGGCTTCAAAATCATGGTAATAAACCCAAATTTGGGAAGCAATTAGAAAGGAAGAAGAAGAGCAAGAAGAAAAAGGGGAATGAGAGAGTCGCCTGGCGGTCTCAAGGCAGCCTTTCAAGGATCAGTATTTGGGAAAAAGCCAACATATCAGCTCTAATCTTTGGCTTTTTGTTGGACTTAACAAGGACTTTAAAATGAATCCAGTCGCAACTGACGGGCCCCATATGGATCCTGGTTTGAAACCTCCTTCTCAGCGCCGAATCAAATAGTCTGGGACTACAGAAAGCCAGCGAGGAGACTTTAAAAGGGCAAGACAAAGGCAGAAGCACACACTTACACTCACACACATGCACGTGTGCGCACTCATACACAGGCAGTGCATGAAGACATCAGGCTCCGTATCAGCGCAGAGTTACCGCAGACAAGTGGCTTTGTGGTTCCACAGAGGGGCTGTCTGTGACCATGACGATACCACGATGATATTTCCCTTGATGCCACTCAACTGAGTCGTTTCCCAGACTCTCTGTGAGTTCAATCACATATGCATCTGTAGATTGCCTTCATTTACTGCCTTTTATTTCAAACTTTGATAAAAAAAGTATGGATATTTTCCTTCACGTATCAAAAATAAATTAAAACACATTCTCCCCTCGTCTTTCTCTGAAGCTGGCGCATCTCTCCTCTCCCTAAGCTACACCACAGTGCGAGAACAAAGGCATCTGACCTGTATCCATGGCAACCCTCAAATTCTACACCTTTGCCTTTTGTACAAAGTACCCCCCCTTGGTCTATGCACACACATGCATATGTACACACTCGCTGCACCCCTGTCTACACACACACATATATACATACATATGTGTGCATACATAACATATACATATATATTTAAAATGCATCGTTCCTGATTCTTACAGGAGCGTCTGTATTTGCCTTGCATGCCAGCTGAACTCATACGTATTCCACGGTGGGGTTTGCCTTTCAGGTGACGGCAGGGTTAACTTAAAATCCACTGATGGCCACAAGGTAGCACTTGGTTCAAGGAAGAAAAGCAAGTGTTGAGAGCAGAGAGAAGCAGGAGTGTAATAATGGATTATTGGATAACACTTGGCATGCCGGGGCTAGAACAGCTGGCCTCCGCCTTTTCATGGCCACCGCCGCCGATTCAAAGGGGCATCCACCTATTCAATCCATCAGTCAGCTCGAGGGGAAAGGCGTCATATCCCTGCAATGGAAAAAGTAACAACAACCAAAAGAAATCCGTCTGACTGTTCAGAAGGGATGTGCCAGGTGGCAGCACCGCTGGGTTACGTTTTTAGCACCCCACTCTCACTGTCATCAGACCTGGACCGACTCCGGGCTGCCTGCAGCCAGCTCCCCTGTTTGCAGAGAGCCTTGCCCTCAGCCAGCTACAAGACCCTTCTCTGAAGCATGGCCTCTGCCTTTGTGATCTATTTGCTTTGGAAGGATTTCAGGGCTTTGCAGCAGAAGCCAGCCACCAACGGGTGTGGAGGATGGCACGTGAGAGCATGGAGAACAGCACCCAGCAGAGCTGAGGCAGGGCTGGCAGCCAGGAGCCACAGCACGTGAGAGAAGGTCCCTGCAGAAGGCAGCAGCCCTCGGGTCTCACCGAGTTTTAAACTCAGCAGGATCCTGGAGCCACAGCACACAGACCGGTTTCACTGATCAGCTGATGGACAGCATCTTGTCTCCTTCAAAGGCTGGTTCTCAAGAGCTTGTTGACTGGGGAAAGGCTGGTACCACCTGGTATGTCACACCCAAAAAGGCTGTCAATCCCCAAGCTCTTGGAAGATACCACAAATTTGCAGAACAGTAATAATTTGGTTTGTAGTGACTCTGCAGAAGCAATGAGCTTCATTCCGGGGGAACATTTAGAGCTGCCACAACTGCATCCCGTAGTTCTCTCTCAGTCCCTAACAATGCCTTCTGCCCCAGGGGTGAGAGGACCGGGTGTTTGAGCCCACTTCTCCCCAGATGCACTGCCACCATTGAACCCTGGGGAGAAGGGAAGGTCTTCTATAAAGGAGGAGCTCAGCTTTGCTGAAGGCGCTGACCAGAAGACCTCCCTGGGATCATGCTGTGTCCTGGTAACAGTCCCTGGGCAGAGAGGGCACGGTCAACCCTTTCTCCTCCCTCCCTTTTAAATGCTTCCAGTTGTCAGTTTAGCAACATAAGAACAGCTGAATTGTGGTTATAGACAATGAATGATGCAACAGAATACCTCATGCAGACATAGAAGATTTGCTGCTCATTTCTCTTCAGCAGGAGGGCCGTATGCATGGGACCAGGTCCAAACTTACTGACGTCAACAGAAAGACTCCCATTGACTTCAATGGGCTCTCATTGGGACCATTATTCCCTGTGAGAAGCCACTTACTGGGAAACGAAGGGAGGATCTAGCTCTGTGTGGAACAAGCATAACATAGCCTTGGTCCTCCGCAGTACCAAGGCACGGCGCACGGAGACTGCATTTCCCAGCATGCTACACGCCATCCTTAGCCACCAACAGTAATTTGACATGCTGAAGTTCATCCACTGAGAGGGCTGACGTTGCTGCCCTTTCATCTACCCAGAAACAAAAATGTCTGAAATACGTAGCGGCACAGTCATGCTTTGCTTCACTGCCGGGCCACGTTTTCACAGGAATGGTCAAAATGTCACACCAAAACCATAATTACACTGAAGGCGAAAGCGATGGCCAAAGCGGTGGGGAAGCAGGACTCTGGTTTCTGTGCCCTCTTGGGCTCTCGTACCTTCCTTGCTGGCCAAGAGCCTGCCACAAACGAAGAAGCTCTGTGTGAGTTGGGACTGAAATGGTGCCAGCATCCCCCAAGTAAGACTCCCCACTCCTTTTAACTTATTCATCTTGAAATGGTTGAGGGCCGTCTTTCGCCCCAGGCTCTCCCTCTGAGCTACCAGCCACCAGGGTGCTGGCTCTAGGCACCGCTGAACTTTGCTTCAAGACTTTGTATATCAAAAGGCGCTTGAGGTATTTGGGCCTGTAGTTCAAATTCCTCGGCCCCCTGAAATAAAGCCTACAAGCTGTTTGACACATGGGGATGAAAGGGGAAGCAGCGAGAAGGGAACGCCAAATAAAAGGACCAGCGTACACCAGTTTCTCTCCTCAGCTGGGAAGATTTGGACACGCAAGCAGAAAAGAGAAGCTGTCTTCTCCCTGCCCTCTGCTCCATGACCCAGACTCCCCCACCCCGCCAGCCTCCTCCTCCGTGGGGAGGAGGTCCGGAGCGAGAAGCATTCCAAACACCCCGCTGGTACCATGTTTATACAGCGTGTCCTCCTCGCTGAGCTGCTCAGAAACAGCCCTAGAACAAAAAAAAAAAGGAAAGGGAAAAACAGAGAGAGGGAAGAAATGAACAGCTTGGGCTTTTTGGCCAGAAAACAACATTTTTTGTTTGTTTTTCTAGCAAAAAAAGAAACCCTGCCAGAGATTCCACAGCTTTCAGATTTGAAGGTGTATCTTGAACTGGAGACAGGGAACTGGATATTTGGTTTATTCCCTTTCCCTGCATTAAATAAGAACCATCAAGGACTGATGTTTTTGGCGGGAATAATCCTTTCTTTATCACTCCTCTGGGTGAGGAAAGGAGTTGGGTCCATACATTTCAGTTTTAGTTCCAAAATCAAGGAGAAAACAATAGCGATGTTAATTTACGGACCTTGCAGTTCTGGTGCAAGGACCGAGCTCTGGCTCCTCTTGGCTGTTGTCTTAATTTGAAATCACGGTCCCCGGAGAATGCTGCAAAAAGCCGCTCCGCACTGATGCAAAGGAATCTCCAAACGCAGCAATAGCCACAGCAAGGGCTGTCTCCTCAGACACTTCAACAAACTGGGAGAGCACATGGTTTGCTGGAGTCCTTTTTGGGTGTGAAATAGCCATGTCTTTCCAGGAAGCACAAGAAACTAGTGCTATGCCAGCAAAACGATGGACAACATCCACATCTCCTGGAGTTAACCATTTTTAGGGACTCAGAAGGACTCTTCCTTAAAGAAAGTATTTTGGAGCACCATTAAGTTCTTTTATCAGTCTCTTACGAGACCCTCCTCTTTAGGACCCATGAACACTCCAGACATAATAGATGTAGGTGCCACTTGTTGCTGTAGACAAGGGAGTCTAGAGCTTATGAGCAACAGCCTATGCCAAATTCCCACACCATGCTGCCAAAAATACTTTGTGTGTCTCACTGATGTGAAATGTTTCTCTGTATTGTTTCCTCCAAACATCTCAATTTTTTGTTGCCAAAAGCAGGAAGGAACATAGTATAGAGACCCGCATTTCCATCCCCGAGGTTGGAAAGGGGCCACTCTCCAGGAAACATAGCTTGGTTTTAACCACAAAACAGTATGAAGGCGATAAACACCTTAAGAATGCATTCGAACATGCCTGGGACCAAGGGAAGCTGCTTCTGAAATACCCATGCGTCTGAGAGACGTTGGCTGTCATAACCCTGACTGAGCCGTGGGTCTTATGGCACCAGAGAGCTCCACAGCCCGAGAGCTAGTGCCGTGTGTCCGTTCCTCCCTCGCCTTTCCCAGGCAGTGGACCATTAAGATGTTCCACTAATTTACCCTGGTGTCTTCTGTTTGCTGCTTTATTTATATCTTGGTTCTCAGTCATGCACAAAAAGGGTTAATTAAGAGCCTAGTGTGGAAATGCACGGCACCGAGGGAGTACCTTGTTGCAGTCGTTCTCTGAGGTACAGAAACAACACACATGATGAACCACACTGGAAGTACAGGTCAGGGCTGTGCTTCCCCCTGTAGATATGTGGGTGTGAATTCGAATGCCAATATGAATTATGTTGTTAAGCAAAGGGCTGATAGTGCCAGACGGAGACAGCCAAAGAGTGGGAAGATGTTAGGCAAGCTTCCTCCATCTGTCCCTATTCACGCTTTTTGGTCCCAGGCCGCACCACACCCTTCCCACATCTAATCCTCAGCATCCACACGTTCCTGCTCACCTTTCCCTGGGTCAGAACAGCCCCTTCCCATTTTCTGTCTTGGCCACGCAACCGGCTTTGCCGTGTCCTTGCAAAACGTCCTCCTGCATCTCCTGCCGTCCCCTAGTCGCTGCCCAGTCTGCCCACTACAGCTTTGCCACCGGGCTCTGCTAGAACAGGATTTTTCCCACTGCCTGCATGTTAAGGTACTTCTTTGCAGAGAATTTCTGCGTCCATTGCTTCCAGACCCGGGATATCTGCTCCTGCTCCCCGGCCGGTGGGACAAACTGCTTCATCCCTGGGCTTCGGAAGCACCGTTTCGGCTCACTTTGTCTTTGCAGAGGAAGGCCAACCTCATCTGCCCTCTATTACCCACACACAAAAAACACCATCTGTGCAGCTTTTATTAAGTTTATACAAGCCAAATAGCTTGGAAAAGGATTATGATTTTTATTCATTCACAATATTCCTCCCTTCATAATTGGCCACGGCACTGCACCATTCCAAGACTTAGTTTCTGTTCTGATGGGCCCGCAACACGCACCCGAAACGAGCATCCTTGTTCCTCGACTGAGGTTTGGCTGACCAGTGCCTCGCTTAATCCCCTTTGATCTGGGGGAACAGACTGACTGAAGTTTTATTGCTACTGATTAATCCCCCATGATTCTCTGAGAGGGAACTGCCTGCCGCTTCCCCTTTTTAGTCTGCCAGTGTTTGAGACTGTAAATAAGCCTCACATTTATTGTTAGCACAATATACTGTTTTATAAGGGGAACGCAGCTGTCTGAGAAAGATCAGAGCTCTCTCCTGCGGCGTCCTAGCATCAGAGGCATTCCTTGGACCGCGAAGAAGCCTAGGAGCAATGATACTAGCAGCAGCAGCGCTGCTGGCGGTTCTCCACCTGTGAAGGCACACACCTCCAAAGGAAAGGTGCCGTTTGCCACGGGGCCACAATTAGAGGCTGGCCATCCCTCTGGAAATGGGACGGTTGGGTTTGTGCCCACTGGGCAGCAGCCACCTCCCACGCTCAGGTGTGTCACTGCAGCCCAGGGCCTCCAGAACGTGCCAAGGGCTGGGCTCTAGCGCCGGCAGACTCATTCAGCTCAACACCTTTACAAGGTCCCTGCATCGCCTTGGACTCATGACCTTGCTCGCAGCCTTCCTCTCCCACAACAAGAGTGAGCAGGTCACAGGGAATACAGAGGACCACAAATAATCAACTTTGGCAGTGGGATTTTGCAATCTGATAAGCCATTTTGCTTGCTGGGGGAAAAAAAAATGTATTCGTTCTCCCTCCCTGCACAAGATTCTCAGGGAAAGCAGGAAAGTCAGTAAAATCAGATGAGAAAAAACTGTTAGCTGCAAGATTTGCCAAATAAGTGAGTGCATTCAGTGGCCTGGAAAATGAGCCGGCGAGTGATATAAGAGCTCTTTCCGAATTCTGCACACTCAAGGAAACATTTAATACATCTTGAAGTAAAAATATGCCTTGGCTCTTGCTGCTGGCGTAAATATTTGTGTTCGCAAGTGTTGGCAAATATTTGAGACATCTATGTTGTTTAACCAAGAGCTTTGTCTCTCAGAGTCCATCTCCCTGTTTGGTCTCCTCTGTAATCACATTAGCCAGAAGAATCCTCTTGGTATTTATGCAGAGGATGGGATCAGAATCATTTCCATTCGTGCCTTAAAGAACAGGCATGAGCTTACAGAAGACGGCCAACAAAGGGCATCAGAAGAGCTGACAAAGATCATGCCCTTCATCTGTTTAATACTGGTGCAGTCTCCTTTAGGAGATGGCTAACTTAGCCCGAATTTGCAGCCACAGGCAGAGTCACGCTGAAGGCCTTCCTCACCTCTACAGTAATTTCCAAGCTTTTATTTGCTATATTATATGTAAGGCAACAGAGGAAAGAGGTTGCCTTCTGCACGTCTCTGGGAGTAGTTCAGGTTAGGCACATAAGGACTTGATGCCCCTCTGTAACCAGCTCCTGCACAGAAGTCTCGCGCCTTGGCAGCTTCTGAGGAAAGCAAAGCAAAGCAAAGCGCAGGGACAGCAGGACTCGCAGCACTGGCAGCTTGGGAACGGAGAGGAGGAGACCTCAGCCTCTGCAGCGGGACTGTGACCACCACCTCGGTGCTTCCCAGGTATGGGCACGCAAACGGATACGTCACTGGTTCGGTTTTTCTCTTCCCTCAAGCACAAGTGATGTTATTGTCAAGCAGCAGGTGAACCAGACACCCGTACAGCCCGGTCCGCACACAGCATCCACCCTCCGCCCTCCGGGCCGCTGGCGGGCAGGCTCCTGCCTAGCCGGAGGTGCTGCAGAAGTCACCTGCGCTGTTCTCCATGATCACCTCCAAGGGAAGGTTCCTGAGGAGCCCCCCATCATGGGGTACCCCTAGTGCCACCCAGTCTGAAGTCCACTGTGCTCATTCAGAGCCCCATAAATGCTCCCTGCTAACCCATAAACGGACCTCGCCAACTTCGCACCGAAGCTGCGGAAGAGTGTTCACATGAGCTGTAACCCCGGCTCAGCAGCAGACGGAGCATCTCGGCACACGACAGTTGTTTCCATAGTGACTTTGTGCCTAGGCTCTCAGACCTGCCCTCCCCTGTGCCCACCGCCAGCAACAGCATCGCTGAAAAATTGTCATGCTCAGAAACAATTAGCAAGAAATGCCTGAAAATTGCTAGAGCAGAGCAGTCACATTTCTCGAAGAGGTCGAGGGGTGCATTCAAAGCATTACAGATAACCCTGGGACTTAGCAATGGGACAGCCAAAGCGTTTTGTACTTAAGCTTGGGCCTAGATCACATTGGAAAAAGATGTCAAATCAAATCCTGACAGAACCGAACAAAACTGCCATCACAGCCAACTGAGAGTCAGCATGGGGGGGGATCACAGATGAGTAAGTGTGGAATAAACAACCACGAAACCACCGAAGCCTCCTCCGCCCTCTGGCAAGGACCACAGATGCTGAAGGAGGAGGACCACACCTGTACTTTGCCATTCCGCCCAGAAGTGGGCATACAGGAGCGACACAGGAGTGCACACCAGGCTCTTCCAACCTGTTTATTCAGTGGAAGATGTTCAAGTAACCAGAAAAAAACCACTGAACTGCACTTCTGGGTGCTAACCCGAACCGCCGCTGTTTTGACAGGTTAGCCATCACGGACAGAAAAAGAGCTCCTGTTCTGTGCCCTTGCTGGCAGGTTCCTTACAGCTAATGCATTAACCTCTGAATAAACAAACGACTAAGAAAGGCCCCTTCCTAACCTAGCGAAGTACAAACACAGGCTACATTCTTCTGATTATAAAACCGCAAATGCAGGACACACTCCTGGGAATGGGCTCGATATGTTTTCTCTTTGATTCCAACCTCTTGGGAAGATTAAACAGTGTCATTGCCAGGTTAATACATAATGACCCCAATGTCTCGAAACATTATTGCATTGCAAATAAGACTGACATTTACATATTTCTCGGTTGCCCAAGGGTACGGAAGGCACGGTTCAGGTGCCTGCACTGGGAACATGCTGGAAGGCAGCAGTGCAGCGCGGTGCATGGAAAGCAACGGGTGAGACACGACGTTAATGGTCGGGGAAAGGAGCGTGGCTCCCTAATGAGCCATCTCAAACCCTCTGGCCAGACCGGCAAGCAGCTGTCAGTCAGCAGCGCGCTGCAATCGATCCTCCTGAGCCGAGCTGAGCGCTACCTGTGCCAAAGGAGGCCCCAGGGAACAGAGCCATCTTCCGTTCCCTCCTGCTCAGGCTGCCGCGGAGGAGCAGCAGGAGACCAGCTCGCTTTCCGAGCCAGTTCTGGAGGATGGCCTTTGCACGGGAGCGTTTTGTGTCCGGACACGCAGCCGAAAGGCAGCGCATGTGCCTGTCCGGTCTGTGAGGCCATCAGTTCCCGGTGGCAAGGGGAGAGAGACAAAGTCCTCGTAGGATCATCAGCACGTTTCAGTGCTCAGGTGCAGCCACGTCCCTCTAACTGCGGCCTCTCTACAATCCTAGAAGCCCAGCGGCGTAGGGAACAGGAGAAGGAGAGGGGATGAGGAGCAGCTCAGGGCAGCAGGGCACCACGGATGGCTGTGCTGCAGCGTGATGCCACGCTCTCGCATCGCTCCGAAGCAACTCCAGCTGCTTTCAGGCTGGGGAGAACCAGACTGAGCCTGAAATACTCATCCTACTCTTCCCTGTAGGTGGGTGGGCGCTGACACACAGCCCACAGCCCCGTGCTTTCCAAGGCCTGGCCCTGCCCGTGAAGGTGAACTTTTCCCTTTCAGGCTTGTCTCTGGTCACGGGGCAAGGCCTTCCTTCCATGAGATAAACCAGCGCCACCTCCTCGTGGGCTGTTCTCCCTTGCTCCCCGCACGCCAAGCCCCGAGGCCTGGCTGGGCCCCGGCAGACCCGCCGCCGTTCCCCGGAGCAGCCCTGCGGGCCACGGCGGCCGAGCCTGGGAACGGTGACGCCGAAGGGCCCTGCCTTGGCGGCTGCCAGACCTTACAGCCACGGGGCTCTGCCAAGGAGCTTGATGCTGGTCACTCAGCAGCGCTCAGGAGGGCGAGCATCACCAGCCGCCAGGCTACCAAGTCCCTTCCCGCATTCAGCAGACGAGGCACTAGACTTTTTTTGTCCCTGAGGGGTTTTTAATCGCCCTTTCGGAGGCGGGCTGCTGTGGGCTGGCGCAGCACCCACGGGCCGTTACTCCCTGTCAAATCCAGAGGGATATCCCTGCCCTGCCACCCCCCGCTTGGCTCCCACCCCACCCTGCGGCACAACCAGCCCCAAAACCTGCTTGTGGGGGGCGGCCGCAGCCCAGCCGCGTCCCCGGCAGGCTCCGAGCGCGGCGGGGGGGACGGGGACGGGGACGGGGCCCCGGCCGCGCGCCCGCCTGCAGCCACTGCCGAGGAACCTGCTGACAGAGGGCTGAACTCCAGCTCTCCCCTCAGCCAATAAATCTCGCAGTGGCCTCATTTTGCCAGGAGCGATGCCTCGGGGAAGGCCTGTGTGGTCCAGGAAAGGAAAAGCAAAGCGAAGCGAGATTAAACCCCGCTAACCCTGCGCCCCAGCCCCGCTCCCCTCAGCCAGGCAGCGCCTTCCAGCACCTTCCGCCGGGGCGCGGCTTACATGGCCCCCCGCCAGCCAATCAGCGAGCAGGATGCGGGGCACGTGGCAGGCGGGGTGGGCGGGGTTGGGCTTTGACGCGGGTGCGACGTCATCCGCGTGACGTCATCGGCGCGGCATCGTCATCTGCGTGACATCATCCGTGTGGCATCATCAGCGTGACATCATCAGCGCGGCATCATTGGCGCAGCATCGTCATCCGCGCGACGCCATCCGGATGGCATCATCAGCGTGACGTCATCCGCGCGATGTCATCGGCGCGGCATCATCCGTGTGGCATCATCAGTGTGACATCATCCGCGTGGCGTCATCCGCGCAACATCATCCGTGTGGCATCATCAGCGTGACGTCATCCGCGTGACGTCATCGGCGCGGCATCGTCATCCACATGAGGCCATCCGCACGACGCCATCTGGATGACATTATCTTTGTGGCATCATCAGCATGACATCATCGGCGCGACACCATCCGCGCGATGTCATCTGCTTGACATCATCCATGTGGCATCATCAGTGTGACGTCATCGGCGCAGCATCGTCATCCACGCGATGTCATCCGCATGTCATCATCCGTGTAGCATCATCAGCATGACGTCATCCGCGTGACGTCATCGGCGCGGCATTGTCATCCGTGCAACGCCATCCGCACGACGCTATCCGCGTGACATCATCCGTGTGGCATCATCAGCGTGACATCATCCACGCGACGTCATCGGCGCGGCATCGTCATCCGCGCGAGGCCATCCGCGCGACGCCATCCGCGTGACATCATCCGTGTGGCATCATCAGCATGACGTCATCGGCGCGGCATCATCACCCGTGCGACGCCATTCGCGCGACGCCATCCGCGTGACATCATCTGTGTGGCATCATCAGTGTGACGTCATCCGCGCGACACCATCTGTGCGACGCCATCCGCTTGACATCATCCATGTGGCATCATCAGCGTGATGTCATCCGCGCAACGTCATCCGCATGACGTCATCCATGTGGCATCATTAGCGTGACGTCATCGGCGCGGCATCGTCATCCGCGCGATGTCATCTGCATGTCATCATCCGTGTAGCATCATCAGCGTGACGTCATCNGGGCCTCCCCGTCAGTTCCGCAGCGCCCGATCCGGGTCGTTTTGGGGGGGCTCGGCTCTTTACGTGCGCCAGGTCAGAGCGGCGCTGCCTCCCCGCCAGGCCTGGCACCGGGGCTGCTCGCAGCGGGCACGCG
>VZTV01091403.1:0-20042 GCA_013400875.1 Anhinga rufa | reverse complement strand
CCTGCGGGCCGCGGCGGTGGCGGCGGGTGCCCGGCCGGTGCCTCCGGGCGGCCTGAGCGGGGTCGGGTTCCCTCGTCCGCGGCCGGCGGGATGCGTCGGCGGTAAAAGTTTCCCGAATCGAGGAGTAAATGACAGGGAGGGACGGGTGTGCTGCGGCGCCGGGTCCCCGGGCGCTGCAGCCATAGCGGCACGCCGCCTCGGCTCCCAGCTCCTGCGCCCGAACACCGACGGGGTCGTACCCTCGCTGCAACGCTCGCGTACTGCCGAGCTGTGGTTGCGTGGCACCCCACGGCCCCCCGCTACTGCGCTCTGCGCTGGCGGGCTGTAGGCAGCGGGCGCCTCTCTCCGCTGCCCTCGGTCGTGGCTTGAGTGCCGGCGTTGGGCAGCCGGGGACGGGCACCCTCCACACCGGGCGTTTCACAGTGGCACGGAGAGCGGTTTCGGTAGGTCGTGGCCGGGCGCGCAGGAAGCTGTGCCGGAGGTCGGGGAACCGCGCCGGCAGCCTTCGAGCGCCATACGTGTGAGGCCAGAGCGGACCCTGCCCGCGGGACAGCCTTCGTCCTGGCGACGGCCCTCCTTGCTCTCCTTCCTTCGTTGCCACATGTCTCAGGCCTCAGTTTTGACGAGTTCGGCTCTGGCAGAGGCGCCGGGAGGAGGCCTGTCGTGCGGTGGCCCGCGAGCCCTCGGACAAGGCCTGGCCGTGAGGAGGGGGCGAAGGCGCTGCCCGGGGCTGGCCTCGCTACCTGTGGTGGGCGCAGAGGGGCGAGACCTGCAGCGGCCTCGCAGAAGCGCCTTTGCCTAATTAGAGCTGAGGAAGGACCTCATGGGCTTTCGGGGCTCGAGAACGCCTGTGGTCAGTGAACTGCTGGGTGGCTGACTGGAAATTGGGCATGCTGATGAGGCAGTGCCTCCCCTGGGGAGGGCAGGAGGAAGAGATTTTTCCCTGTAAAAACAGCAGAATGCCCGTTCCTTAGCTGGCTGATGGGCTACAAGAGGGGATCCTCTCTGCTGGGCCTGGCAGTCCCTTCTCCTGGCCTCCCCATCACTTGACCGAAGAGGCCCTCCCTGCTCCTGAACAACCCTGAGCTCTGTTCTGGACTATGCTGCTGCCCCATAGCAGCAGGCTACAGCATGAATTACTTTAGCTTTTTGTCCAGCTGCAGGAGGGTTAAATCACTTTAAATCAGCCCCTCTCACTCCACGGAAGAAGTAGAAGCACAGAGGAGCACACTGAGGTGCTGGGACTGGGGCTGGAGCCTCATTAGTAGAGCCAGGAATGGGGAACCCTTCGGAGTAGCGCCCTGTCCAGTCAGCCACACAATTCAATCCTGTCACAACTTATGTTAAAATGCCACGACTGAGGCAAAGTTTATTTTAATTGTGTATTTAAGCAAAAAAAAAAAAAAAAGCAACAAACCAAACCATTTCTTCCTGTGTTAATACCTGTTCTAAAGTGAGAGCTTCCATCTTCGATGTGCTCTGTGCGCCTGGAAGCAGCTAAGTGGGTAATACAGTGCCAAAAAATATCTCGAGTCTTTGAAGACATAATCTGCATGTGCTCAGTGCTGTACATGACAGCGGTTCAACAGGACAATGGTAATAGATTAGTCTTTGTGGACATCAGGACTTAAATAGGAGGTGGTTTGACTGCATGTTGAAATATGTATGGCCTGTAGGACTCCTTATACTCTTATTGCATACTAATTCCCTCTCTGTGCCCACATCTTTTTGCTCGCGCTGTATTTTTATCGCGTAGTTTATTTTTATCATGACTGTGTTCTGCTCCCGAGTAACACAAGAAGACTGACTGCGTTACAGAGTTCAGTGCTGGCTTCTGAGTGAATTTTTTTTTTTTTTCCACTGTTGAATAGGAAACTGCTGTTTGTAGGGCAGCCTTTTTCCTGGCCTTTGGCAGACCTCATGCCTGCGATGGTCGATAGATCGCTGTATAGCTGGTTATTCTGACAGGTAACCAGCTTGTTGTCTTGGCCCTGGGCTGCTCGGTAATTGAAACGCCTCCTCGGGTTATACAAAATAAAGAATGGCCAAGCATGAAAGCACGGTTGCAGGCTTGTCCTGGCTTGCTGTTTTTCACAGGAATGCTGCTTCGTAGTCCTTGCAATGTATTTGGATTGTGGCAGCATCTCTGAGAGGGAAAGAGAAACGAGCAAGTGAGGGCTGGAAATGCAGCTGCTTGTGCTTCTTGCTTTTCATAGAGCAGACTTCTGGTAGGCTGCTGGGTTTCGTTAATCATATTTAAGATTCTGTCGCTAACTTTTAATTAAAAGCATGGTTGATACCACTTTAATGAATGTACGGATGTTAGCCATCTTCATGCATAAAAATGCTTTTTAATTCCCTTACTATTCCCTTTATGGCCCTTAGATGCTTTTGTTAGCATTTAAACAGCATACAGTAGCAGCTGTTTGTCTTCTTAATATAACTTTTTCTTGCATCTGTGTTCAGGAAACAGTAATGGTTTGAGTAAACAATTCCCTGGTATCCTTTAACAATATTTTTTTAAGTAACTTGGCAGAAAGGGTCGTAAGTGATGTCTAAATAGTGAACTCCAAGGCTCTTGCTGACAGTAGCCTTTAACCGAACATAACACTGCTAAAATTGTTAGTTGGTTGTTCCTCATGCTTACGTGAGGTGGTGAGGAAAGTAAGAAGCCCTCACCGTATGACTTTTGATTCTGTTGAGCTTAACAAGGATCCTTCCCCAAAATGATAACTTCTTATTAAAAGAGCCTTTCTATTTTGGTTTGCTTCTGCTGGTGTGTTTCAATGCGCTTGTTGCTTGTTGTGCATCTAACAGCCCGAGCATTTATTGTGATTTACCATCTGGCATGTGGGAGTTTTATCTAAGTTCTCATTTCAGTTGACAGCAACCAGTTTGGAAAGACCTTGTCCTGTGGTTTGTTTTTTTTTTTTAATAGAAATTCTCATAACTTGCAACTGACAGTGGTGCTAAGGGGTTTTGAATTTAGTCTCTTTTTATTCACAATTTGTAACTGCTTCTGCAAGTTGGCCAAATAGACAAGCAGCACATCCTTCAAGCAAGCTAATTTAAAGAAGGTTCTTCCAATTAGTTCAAAACAGCATTAATCTTCTCCTACATTCAAATAAAAGTCTTGTCATTCAGTTGCTGTCTTGGCAGCCTGACTGGAAGGCTTCAGAAAATGGCAAGTGAAAGCTGATGCTTACTCCTGAGTGTAGTTTGACTCATGCTATTCGTGCCTATTCATGGTAATGTCCTGTCCTAGGACCAGCATGATCCATTGAGAAATGGGTTTGGTTTGGTTTGTTTTTTTTTTTCACAATATGTTTTTCTTTTAGGCTTCCTCTCATTTGAGAGGCATACCTCATTTTGAGGAGAGAGGAGGAACAGACATTGATGTCTGTCTTCCCTTTTATTTTCTTAGAAGGAGAAAGCAACATCTAAAAACCACGGTTTTCTTAATAGCTAATTTCTCTAAATGCTGAAGATGCCTTCTGATTTGATTTTAAAGCTGGCTGACATAGGGTATGATGCAATTAATATTTCTGTTTATCTCCCCAAATTAGTAAGATATGTCTAAATTCCATTTTGAGCCTGAAAGCATCTTATAAACAAAAATGTTCTGTAGTATCCAGTAAGAATGGAAATGGGGTAATTAATGTGGGGGGAGGGAATAAATAAAATACTTTAACTTTGTTTCCTGGGTGTTGGAGGAAATCCAAATGCCACAACATTGTACTGGGGCAGAGGAGTTTGTACGAACTCGCCCATGAACTGAAAGGGAACGTGGCTTCTCTAATCATGGTGTCCATGCCAAGAGTCCAACGACATCTTACGTGAACAAAGTAATAAATGGTATTTAGATGTTCTTAATCTAAGAAGAACAGAACAATTTAACGTTGTGCTAACTCAGATCCTATCACTTCAGGGAGTTTTAATCAGCACAGTGCCAAGTTAATACACAGAGCTCCTGAAGTCATACTTGTGCATTTTCCATAGGCAAGGGGTTTTGCAGGTGTGACTGTTTCAATGGTGGTTTCTTAATTTAAAAAAAAAAGAAAAAAAAACCTAGAAGCTCGCAGCAAAATGCTTCAGTAAATCCCACTGAGGAACTTAGAAACCGGTTGGGCAAAAGGTGTCTGTCTCTTTGAAGGGTGGCTGTGGTGGTCTTAGAGGACCTCCTGAGAGGTGGCAGTATCTGGAGACAGAGCTGCTTCCTGCCTGAGTGTGTTTGACACAGGGTCAAGCTTCAGAGGGGAGAAGAAATAAGAAGTTGCTTAGGCAAGCAGAGATAAATAGTTATTGAGCATACGTGGGTGCAGGGAGCTGCACGATTTGCCATGAAAGAGCGGGAGGAAATCTAATAAGTATAGGTCTAAAACCTGTCCTGGAGAGCTTGGAGACAACTGAGGAGGTCCCGGCAAGGAGGTGCTGACTTTGCAATGAAAGACCTCCCTTGGTGCCTCTTACTGAGAGGGAAAACAGCCTTTCCTGTATGCAAGGGATAGTAACAAAGATATCGTTATCTTGGGTTTGGTAGTTAACCCAGCCCAGGGCAATGGACGGAGTGGAAAGCTGCAGCGAAGTCAGCAGCCCTGGCAGGGTGCTCTTGAGATCAGGAGTGAGGGTGTTGGGGTCATTGCTCCAGCGTCCTGGCTGCTGCCTGGCAGGAGGGCACATACCAGTGCTCTGACTCTGCAGCCGTAATGCCACGGAGGGCAGGAATGGAAAGCAAACACCTCGGTTGATTAAGAAGTGTCTGGGCAGAATGCAGCTGTCCAGGCAGGAGCATGGGCACCCTGAGCAGCGGCTGGGTCTTCCAACAACTCTTCACAGCAAAGGCTGGTCTTTAGCTTCTCCTTACTGAGCTAGTGCTTGAGGACTCCAGATTAGAATTCTATTCTGGCTTTTAAACAGCCTCCAGAAAATCTCGCTCAGACAGATTTGAAGAGCTACAACATCCAGAAATCTGCGTCCTTGTGGACCTCAAGGGTTTTTTCCACAAAAACCCCACCCTGAGCGTCGAGAGTCTTGGATAGCGAGGACTGTGTGCAGCTTTTACAGCCTCAACTTGGTCATGTGTGGACGGCTGAGGTTGGTGAGTGCTGTGATGTTGTAAGCAGGAACCTTAAAACTCTCCTGTGCAGGAAAGCAGTTGAGCTTAGGTAAGTTGGAGAAACTCCCTCAACGCGACAGGGGAAAATGATTTGCCATTCATCCTTTCTGTTCCTTTAAACAGCTCAGTCTCCTGTCAGAGATCAGATACTGGGATTTCTACTCAGTTTTGTTTATTTTTTTTTTTTCCCCCAACAATTCCTATAGTCTGGTTGGGGTTGGGGTTGGGGGAGCAGAGGTCTGGGCAATCCAGTAATGAAACGAGAAGTAGTTTGCTACTAGCTGGAGAGGCACATGTGATCATTGCAGCATAACTAGGAGGACTTGGGAAAGATAATCGTGAATGAACAGCCAAAAGTTTCACAATTTGTCATCACAGCAGTGATTCTTGTAATGGACAGGGAAGTTAACTCTGATTTGTTTGGATTGCTGGCACTTACATAACGGTTGCGCAGCTTTGGGACACTAATTCAAGCATATTAGCTGACTTAACCCACAGAGCAATGACCTGAGAAGGCGTTTCTCTTTAACGGCGCAGTAACTAATTGGGAGGGTAGGAGTACGTAATCACATCGGCAGGTTCAGCACTTTGGCATATCTTGGTGCTTTAGGGGCGAGGCTGCGTTATCTCCAGCTCCTAAGAAGTTTGATATTTGCATGACTTAACTCTGGATGTGTAGTAGGGCCTTAATGCCATTATGTGCTTTAAAAGGTTATGGAAGGATTTCAGGTTTTTATAGTACAGCCGTGGTAAACTGCAGTTCAGCTTCTGCTGCGTCTTGTATGTGCTTACTCGTAAGGACTCTGGTTTGGGACTTAGTGGATTGCTCTGAGGCTTTTTTTTCAGATGATTTGGATTGGAGTCAGAGTTATCACTCCATAGGGAACCTGAAGGGCCGTGGGCATTTCTTAAGAGGTAAAAAATAGTGTGCTGCCATCAGCCACTAGATGTTTGGAATGAACAGCAAAACAATTTTATGTATTTTTATATAGATATGCAGTGTAATTATGTTTTATATACATCAGAAGACAATTCAATGGGAATAACTTCACTTGTGATTGTAATTTGTTTCAAGATCAATACTATAACTTAAATAAACTCCTCCTAAAGGTAGAAATGCTGCAGGATCACTTTCTCTATGTGGGTGGCTTACCTATTTTAATGCTACTTTTTTTTTAAAGAAGGAAATAGGCATTTTATATTTATTGTATCAGATGAAATTGAAATATAAATATTTACATCTTTTTGCTGGATCTGAGGTTGAGCACGAGTTGTAGGCGTTGCCAAGCTGTTTAGTTGTCTCCTTCACCGAGTAGGTTGATTTTTTCAGGGTGGTGGAGAGATGGAGCCTCATATTTCTGTCTGTTGTCTTCTAGCCAGTCTCTGCAGCTGGAAATAATTCCCTCTGTGGGCTTGGTGACCTGGCATTACGTTCAGAGGGTGTTCTAGCCTAAACATGCTGAAAGCTAAACATGTGTTATCTCCAGCAGAATGCAGAGTTAACTGCAAACTGTGAAACCAGAGGGGGAGTTCAGGATACGAGTATGTAAATAACTCGGAGATATTTTGTGAAAAAGAACAGGAGGGGGAGGAAGGCCTCTCGCTTGCTTTTTCTCTGCCATCCTCTTCTCCCCGGTAGCACACTCTGGCTGACTTTCAGTGCTCTTTACAAGCAAAGGTGGAGGATCGCTTCTGTTTTAAACAAGGGTAAAGCAGTAGCAGACTTCTGAAGTGCTGCAGGTCACAATTCAGTAGAAGAGAGAGTAAAAATCCCAGAGTCTTCTGGCTCTGGTTTTGCTCTGTTTTCCAGTCCAACTCTCAATCTTCCTGAGCTGTGCTGGTGATGAGGTGGCTCGTCTCGTGACCTTGTTTCCAGGTGGGCTGTTATTTTTGAGCAGAGCTAGCATGGTGCTTTTAGGTTTCCAAATCAAACTGATGGAGAAGAGCAGATAGCTTGTTTTGTTTTCCCTCTCTACCTTGTTTTTAAGCATCATTTGTCCAGACTGTTGGGACCATTATCTGTCTGACCTGTATCTGGATTGTAAAATATTGTTCCAAGTTTTAACTTCAACAGATGGTAAATGTCTTCCAGGAAATATCCTTAAAAATGTGTTTAGCATAGACACCATGTGTCCCTTGTCCATTTTGGGACTATGGAATAATTTTTAATGTTGTATTTTGCTTACATTTAATGCCTATAAATAGGCTTTTCAAAAAGGCACATTTATCTAACACGCTACCTCTGCGAGATGCAGGAGCATATTTGGGCAAGCCTACTTGAAGGATTAACCTTTTTAGTACAGCTTCTGTGTGTTGCTCTGGCTTCCTGGTTTTAATCTATCATTTTGTTTAGAAGAGCGAGAGATGGTTTGACTTGCCTTGCTGAGGGTGTGCACTTTGATACCTCTACTTGATGCTCTGCTCAGAGAAATAGTTGAATTGGAAACTCAGCAGCACTGGCTCAGGGTGTGGGAGAGAAAGACTAGAAATAGTAAAACTTTTCAGAGTTATACGGTCTTATAAACTGATTTCTAGCAGCAATATTTATTTATGCTGTAAGGAAAACATTTGATAGGTGCTTTTCCTTCTGTGCTTGGCCTTCAGTGGACCTCATTAGGTCAAGAGCCAGATCTACTGCATCATGCCTGCAAAAACATCTGGGCTGTCTAGGTGGAGAGAATGTAGGGGAAAGAGATGCCTTCTGTCCTCCATACAATTGCCCCAGCAGAAAAGGGAACTTGACACAGAGGGGAGATTCCATTGTCTAATGGAGCATCTGTATTATCACAGGTAGATACGTTACAGCAGATTTTTTCCCCTCCGCTCTCTCTTATGTTGTCTTTGTGTCATTTTGCTGACAGAACTTGTGTTCTACTCCTTGTTATCGAAGTAGAACTGAAAAAAGAGGTAAGAATGTTTTTATCTTAAACATCATTACCAAAAATCTCCAGCTAAACTGTCTTGAGAGACTCTTGTTATTCCTGGCTTAAAGGCAGAGTATAATTTAATTTTTTAGACCTCCTATTCTTCCTAAATCAAGATTATGGCACCAGTAGCTAGGAGACTCAGCTTCTGATTATAAACAGGTTTGGAACCACCAAAAAAAACCAGTCTGACAACTGTTTGAGAACCACCTTCTTAATGTTCCTTTAGAGTATTCTGTAGAGGTGTCTTGCAGCAAACTTTAGATCTTATAGATGTCAGTCTTCCCTGCATATTTTATTTAACATGCTGTTCAACTTTCTGGAAGAATATATGCAGATAAGCTTTTCAAAGCTGCTTAAAAAATTCATTTTTATGTGGAAACCTGGGACCAGCTAGGCAAGAGTTAACTAAAACTGCTTGTGCTGTGCTGGAGGAGTGGAACATGTTGGTGCTCAGAGTACCTTGCAGAGAGGTGCTTTTTGCTTTTGTTTGGGTTTTCTTGAGGTTAAATCCCCCTTTCTCACCACAGTTTCTTGCTTTATGTAGCCCAGGTGGGTATCTCCGGACCTGTTGAGTGTCAGAGGCTGCAGCCAGGTGGGGCCTACCCAGCCTGCCGCAGGTGTGGAGCACTGCAGGTGACAGCCGGGGTGAGCTGGGTGACTTTCTGGGTGCACGGACTCAGCCTGGGGAAGGCAAGGGAGACTAATTGGTGCTTGTTTAAGCTTTAGCCTTGCAGTCTGTGTGGCAGCAGCTGGCCTGAACCGCCTGGCTTGGATAACTTGAGCAGTTACTAAAGGCAGTATAAACACAGGCACACACTACAGAGCCCAGGGCTTAGCATTGCAGTTAT
Organism: Anhinga rufa; assembly: GCA_013400875.1. Taxonomy (NCBI): domain Eukaryota; kingdom Metazoa; phylum Chordata; class Aves; order Suliformes; family Anhingidae; genus Anhinga; species Anhinga rufa. The sequence continues at coordinate 11,151 of VZTV01091403.1, read as the reverse complement.
CATAAGGTATTCCATCTGGAGGTGGAAAAAACAGCCCTTACAGCATTTCTCTATCTCGAGGCTGGCAACGAGTGCAGAGTGAGTGACATATTCCCATTTGACTCATCTGTTGTCAAAATGGTGACACCCTTGAGTCACATTAAAAATGAGACCTTGTAGCTGAATTGGCACATCATTCTGGTAAGCGCGGAGCAGGTGTTTGTCACTTTTTGGTTTTGTCCTTGCTAAGAAAATTATTTTTGTTCCCCTCCCTGAGATGGGATGAAATTGATTAATGCTATGGCTAATGTTCTGGGTTAAAAATAACAGGAGAACCTGATTCAGGTGGAGTGCTGGACATTAGTGGTAAAGATGTTGAAATAATATGCTTTACAGCTACATAAAGCCCTAAAAACAAAATCTAAAAAAAAAATAATAGAAAATTTAGTGCCCGGTAGCCAGATGGTTGGAAAGGAACACCCCACGATCAATGAGGCAATATGTAAATATTTTCGATCATTACCACAGTACTGCTGTGTTGACATTGAAATTCAAAGTGCTATTCCATGGGACTCCTCATTGATCAGCAGACGAGCTCTGATAAAATGGAGGGTAAAAGCACAATACTGAGCATTATTATGGATCTTGGGTTTTCTTGAGAAGGACAGGCTTCCATCATGGTCTATGGATGGATTTCAAACCCTCTTTAAGCATGTTACTGAGACACCATGTTTCTTCCCTGGCTGTCAGGTACTGATTAAATGGTGTATTATTTCTTGAGCTGCTTTATTTAAGGTGAAATACTGCATAGCTGACTAATTTTTCTGTGCTAATTGCCACATATATATGGGAAGGGGCAAGGTGGAAGCTGATGTAGAATTCTCTGCTTGAAATATACATAGCTAGAAATGACTGGAAAGTAATACAAATCAAATGGTTGAATTAAGATACATTTTTGAAAGTCCTCCTGTGAAAACAGGCTGTAGAGACCCTGTCTGGCTGATTCACTTAGAAATCTTCACAGGGGTGATAGCATTCTCATGCCTAAAACATGAATTGCCTTTAGCATACACAGGTGCTGAACNTCCCCCCCCCGCCACTCCTCCACTGAAAAAAAAATCTCATAGGTTATACTTCTGTCAGAGGAGAGTTTGTAACTTGACTCTAAATAGGTGCTTGCTTATAAAAGCTGCTTTTTAGCTCTGAATCTGTAACTGCCCACTTGAAAACAGCACCATGCCAGCAGCGTTTGCAGTTCCTGGGATCCCACCACAGAGGCAGGAGAAGGTGAGGTGTCTTGGAGGACATGGGGAACAGGTTGCCTCTGTCAATGCATGATGTTAAATATGAAGCTCTTCCCTCACTGATGTGAGGTCCATAAAAAGCTGGTAAGGGTCATAGAAAGAGTAGGGTGGTTTGGGTATTTTTTAATGTATTTTTCTTGCAGCCTAATCAGAGCAATGGATTGTAACACTTCACACCCCAGTCTCCCATTTTATATAGGGGAATAATGACTTTTAAGAAAGGAGGGAGAGGGCCATTATTGCTACAGCAAGGTCCAGAGCCCAGGCAGCTTTCTGGGAACACTTTGCTGTTTGCTTTCTCCCCCTTCCCTTCAGGTGTGGCTGTTTACAGTGAGGCCGGGACCCTGTGCTCCTTAGGGAACATAACCCCAGAGGCACTTTGGAGGGTCCAGATGCTACAAGCATCAGACAGGGGAAAATGGTCTAGGTGCCTTTCCGAGCTGCTCATATTTTTTTAATTAACTACTGTATTTATCTTGTTTGTTGATTAATTTCCTGGCACATCCTGGAGCCTGTTCCTCTGATTAGAGTTCTTCAGGATTTTTAATTTATTTCTCTCTGCTTTGTTGCTTTTTAGTTGCTCTGTTATATCCCCTTATTGTTCTAGGGCAACTAACTGATAGAAGAACAGAAAACACCTTCTCTGAGGATAAAGGACTCTTGTGACTCTCCATGGTCTGAAACTGATGCGTCCAAACCATGGGCATGCAGTGTTTGACCACAGCTGACACTTGTTAGGACTTAATATTTATTAATGCAGATTGTGCAAAAGCAGTAGGCAGAGCTAAAACAGCTGTGGTGTTCACGAGGAACAATTTTGCTAGTTCATTTATCCCTGCAAGATAGTGTTGTCAGTGTCTGACTGCAGAAACAGCATGTGAACCTCACTTTCTATCACCTTTGCCCTTGCTTGACAGGACTCTGATGTCGGGTGTGAGGACAGTGTGTTCTGGTCCGTGGTGTGTAAGGTAACGGCGAGGTGGGAATTCTGCCCATCCCACCAATATAAAGTGTTTTAGTGGTGGCAGTGATGGTACCTCTTGGGAGGAAGGACTGAAAAGTGGAGCCAACATATCAGTTAAGCAGAGAAGCCAGCAGAAAGCATTTTATAATTAATTGCCCTCTATGGAAAGGTATATGCCAGTGTAATGTGGTGTTTTCAGTGAGCTGTTTGCCACCTGCTTGGTGGCACCTCATCCTCCTTGCAAAATATATTTGCATGTGAATCTGGCTGCTAATAGCTGTGGTCTGCTTTCATGTGCCTTGCATGATGAACTGTCATGCTGCTCCAAAGCCAAATGTAGTCTTTGCGTGGGTTTGGTTCTGAGCCGCTCTGATGCCCAGAGACTTCCTTGGAGAGATGCTATCCTGAAAGCCTTTCGAGGAAGGGAGGAAATTTGTAACATTCATCTCTGCAAATCACCCATAATAAAGATGTTCTTCTAGCCTTTTGGGAACTCTTGCATTAACTCGTGTTTCTCAGTGTTTTTGCTGGGTTGCTTTTTCCTGGTGGTTTGCTTTGGACAAGTGTGTGCCTTGTTTAACAGTGCAGAAGTCTCCCACACTTCAGTAGTATAATTTTATAAGAGAAGCAGTTTTAACTGTGTGTTTGATTGCCACTTGTCACAAAATGTTTCTGAAATGCAGACAGGGTTAATTATTGTCAATCTAAAAGAAGCTTAAAACTGACAATTTTTAAGTTTAAATTTTGCATTGGTAATCTGTTCTCACACCTAAAAATAAGTAAATTAAGAATAGCATCAGTGAGGCCTCTGCAAACTGCAGTGACTTTAAAAAGTGATGATTTGGGAATACAGTCAAGGGGAATTGTGTATGATTATTGCAGAAAATTTATAAATATGTCATAATGTCCTAGACTACGTTAATTGTCTGTTACTTTCAGTGTTTACTGTAGAGAAAATGAGGTGTTTATGTTTTCCCAAAGGCAATACTTTCAGTTTCTGTTGTTCAGAACTGTTTTTGCTTTTAATCGCTTTTCATTTCAGTTCTGTTAGCAAGTGTGTAGAGAACTCTGTCTTTCTGTTTGGAATAATTGTTTCAGACTTGCTGTCACTGAAATAAGAAGTTTTGTCATCCTTCCCCAGTCTACAAAAGAGGGGAAAAAACCCAACCCTAAACCAAAAAAAGAATAGAGCAGGTAGGAAGATTGATTTTTCTTAAATTGAGGAGGTTTGCAGACTCTTCTAGGTTTGCTAGCTACCCAGTGAGGCTTTCAAGACTGCCCCCACCGTGGGTCAAGCGAACACTGAAACTCCTCCTGAAACCGTGGGTCCGGACCCCTGCTAGTTCTGAGAACTGTGCTCTGCTCTGCAAAACCAGTGAAACAGAGCAGGGCTCCGGGCCGACTCCATTTTAAAAAGTTTATTTACTTAAGTGTAAGTTATGGTGGATGTTCATTTTGGGAGGGTGTTGTCTAGCACATCCAGTATCTGGAGAAACTTGTCCACATTGTGAAAACATGTAGAATGGATACTGACAAATCGTGATGCACTTCAGGAGTGAATTATTGTATAACATGTAAAAAGTGGTAAGACTCCTTCAGACTAGATATATACTGCGTTAAAAACCCTACGTAGATATAAGTAATCCTTTTAAAAAACAAAGGTAATGTGAGGATTCTTGTTTACTTGCAGATCAGTATGGTGGAATGGCTAAAAAGACTAATGAGACACTTGTTTTCCTGGAAGAGCATTTGAAAGTTCAAATGCAAAGCAAGATTAAAATGTTATATTTAAATATATTTCCATCATACAGATTTGAATAGGTGATTTAGAGAAAATCTTTTGGGCTTTAAATCATTGCATTGTGTATAACAGTAGGGGAAGAAACACTTTAAATTTCCCTTTATGAAAAAAATTTTTGCTTAGAGGATTCCTTGAGAATGTAATGGGTTAATTCTGTCCCAAAGCACGCAAACAAATTATTGATGCAGGTTTATAGCTATCAAATCATCAAATAGTTTTCTTCAGTTGATTTCAAGTTGTAATTTTAAAAGTAGTAAGGATTTTCACTGTTAATTTTATTGTAAGCCTGCAGGGTCCATTTTATGATCTGGTCTTGACTGTGTTAATATTGGGAACGAGCAATAGTCAATAAAGAAAAAGAAAACTAAGATTCAGCTTTGTAGTACATTGCAGTCGTATTTGGGTGACACCAAGGAATGGCAGCTAGTGAGTACGTAAGACAACTGCATCTATGTACATGTGTAACAAATACTGAAGTGTAGCCCATCCTCGATAGCTGGATCGGGTTGGCTGTTCACACTTGGTGCTTTCAACTCTCAAAGTGCCGGGCAAAGCTAAGCAAATGCAGTAATAGCATTGTGTGGCAGGAGTGTTTCCTCTGGGCTGTGCACACGAGGATGCAGATGTGTGGTGGCTGCTTTGAAACCGCAGTGGAAAACTGTACATGAGCCAGACCTAGCACATGGGAACCCCTCATCTTTAAAACTCAGATCAGATTCCAAAACCTCAGGTCTACAGACTAGTAGGAAGCTACAGGCTAGTTTCCAGCCCGGACAGATCAACATCTAATAGTTGCATTGCAGAAGGTTTTGAGATGGATTAAGCAACTTGATGCCCAACTCATTCAACTTCTTTTTTCTTTTTTTTTTTTTTTTAATTTTTAAAAGCCAGCAGAAGTGGTGTTTGGGCTCCATGTGACTGGCTCAGCTGTGAATCAGCAAATGACGTTAATAAGCATTTATGGACTAAATATATTTTTAAGCTGTCTGGCTGCTTGCTCTTGGTGAGATCTCCGAGATTAATGGTCCTGAAATGTTACTCACGTTTGCTCTTCCTCTGGGATGAATCTGACCTGTGCAAGCACTATTTTTTTTTTTTAAATTGCCGTCCAAGAAGGTACACGAGTAAAGAGCGCTTACTTTCTTCTTAATTGTTAGTAACATATAAATCTGTCTTAACTGAAGCAGGGTATCGCAGCTAAAGGTATCAATGTTTTTTTTCCAAGCATTTCAGGTTCTTTGGTGCAGGGAGCAGAGTATATTGGGATTTTTTTTTTGGGGGGGGGGGGGGGGTTTTTTTGGTGTGGTTTTTTTGGGGCTTTTTTTCTAAGTCTTTGATTGTGGATGCTGGTCTTAAGGCTTGGATCCAGGTCCCAATTGAGGAGATGTTTTTTTTTTTATGTGGATGTGGACCTAGATTTGCATGTTCCGGTGCAAAACACAGCTCCTGCTACAGGGAAGGACAACTGTGCCCTTCCTAACCTGAAGGGGAAAGGAATATTTCTGCGCCGGGGAGTTCAGCAAGTTTAAAGTCAGCTTTAATCTGCGCGGGTGGTTTTCAGGAGTGTGTGGGAGCTGCTGAGGCCCCGTCCCCCCCGCCACGCATAGCCAAGATATCTTCTGATCTCTGTCAACTTCCTGAAGCCCTGCCGGCTGCCCGTGGGTCACTTGTCAGGGAAATGGCTGCAAATACTCCAGCCTTGCCGGCTCCATCTGCCCTGTTAGACCCTGTGCTACCGAGAGGCGTTGCTCTCTTCTGGCTGTTGCTTGGATATACTTGGGGAGATCTAAGAAGAGCAGGGCTTGATGGCTGGGGGTGGGGAGCACATGTGTGTTCCCTAAAGAGCAAACGGGTGCTTTAAAAGCAGTGTTGAAACACAAGTTTCCAGTGGTTGGGGGTAATGATGAGACTGCCTGAAGGAATCTCTTAGAAAGGCAAGGGGCTTCTTGGCATAAGGAAGCAAACCACATAAGATGCTTGGCAGGCAACGATTACAAATTCCTTCAGGCCCTCAGCTCTCCTGACAAAAATCAGCCTTGGGGGAAAGCAGGTAGCTGATGGCTGGAAAATGAGGTGTAAACGGGCTGCCTGGGGTTGACATTTCCCAAGCTGTGTGGGAAGGAGCTGGATCCCTCCTCCTGGGCACTGCCAGTTCACCACCCCTGTCTTCGCCATCCTCCGGGCCTGGCTGCACCCACCGTCGTCTGCGGCAGCCACGGGAGGTGCCTCCTCCTCACTCCTCTAGGTGTGGAAGGGCTTGTGGGGTTCACAAAGGCAGCTCCAGCTCTGTTTCCTCCCTTGAATGTGGGATGGTGGCCGGTCTCCAGGGAGCTATCTGGAAGAATGCTGTGATGTGATGTTTTTTTTTATCTATGATGATGCCCCCTTCGTGGAAGTCGTTCAACACCCTATTTAAAAGGGAAATGCTTTAGGAGGAAGTTATGGTATTGTACAGAGAGAGCACATGAGAGTGGTCAGTGCATCGCGCGTGTGTGTGGTTTTTTTCTATTTTCTTTTTTTTTTTTTAAATTTCCATGAGTTAGAGATGACGATGACTCATGGCTTGGAACGCAGTTTAAATCCCTGAGGTGCTCACTGCCGCCTACTATCACGTATTGAATTTCTGACATACCGGAGGGATGTCTGCAGAGAAACTCTGATGTGCAATTATAAACTGTTGTAGCTTTATGTTGTTTGCATAGGAGCCATTAGCATGGTATAACTGTGAAAATAATGCAGCTTTATTCTTGCTGTTGATTTCCCATGGGCATGACAGTTAAGGAACTGTGTTTTATCTCTCTCTAGGATGTTGACACATGTGGACCAACAGTGAGATCCTTTTTCAGCAATGCTGTCTTCACTCCCTCCTGCATTCAGAAGCATCTAGACAGATTTTTTGCAGAAGGTAGGTTCTGGCATTTCAGCTGGATGGCTCTTCTTTTTCTTCTATATTAGAAAAAAAACATTTAGATGTTACTAGGGAGAATCGTAATGAGTCTGACAGACACTAGCTCGATGCTGGTGAGAGAGGGGATTAACCTTAGCTTGGGTTCCACTTGAATAGGTGCTCAGGGGAAAACACAATAAAATGGAGTCTGGAAGAATGGCTGTATGACTTGCCTTTGAGAAGCACTTGGCAGTCACAGGACACGGTTGGCTTAAATGGCATAGGTGTGTATTGGTAATAAACATATTTTTAAAGAAAACTTGTGCTCCCCGCCTTTTTCTGCTTAGTCAGCATCCTTGTTTATTTAAAATCTTTCAAATAAATTATAAGGGAGAATGGCTGCACAGGATGTGCAATTAACATACAATTATCGTGCATATTTAAATCTAGTTTGGGTCTTTCCCCCAAAAAAATCTTAACCTTGTTGCATTTTATTTGTGTTGAAATAAACAGTGTGCAGCCTCTGGTACTAGCATAAAATTGTTGTTAGTTTCTACCTTTTTTTGTCCTCTGAACCTTTAATTTGCTTTACATTGCCAAGAGGATCGACATGCAGAACTTCCCCAGTAAAGAGCGCAGATGGGGAAGTAAGCATGGTGTGGTGTTTTAACAAGCAAATTTTAAGAGATTTTATGCTTTTTATGAACGTGCGTACCTGCTCTTCCCTTTGGAGTGTTGCTTGTGGGTTCACTGTGTAGGGTCCAGCTCTCACCAGACCTCTTTTGTGTGAGTTCTAGAAATGTATACCATAGTGTTAAATCTGCCTGCAAGATTAGTGGCTGAACAGGAGTCTTTTAGTAGATGGGGTTGTCAGCCTTTAGACTGACTGTGTAATTTTGCATCTTCTTATTTTCCTCCAGTACATTCTGCACCACTCATTTTTTTTTCTTCCTTTATCAGAAAAGGTGTGTTTAACTCTTCACTCCACCAAATGTTTCTCTTTGCGGTGATACTGTGGTATAGCAACTTTGCATTTTTGCTGCTAAAACTCAAAAATTGCTGTTTTTTGCTTTAAGAACTATGAATTGCTGGGAAGAACAGAGAAAGGATAAATGAGTTTGGATCTTGGTCTGTTCGCTTATCAGACTGAAATGCGTTTGCAGTTTCTCTAGATTTATACCTCAGGGTTGCAACAGTTACACTGAAATCGCAGAGCCACCAGCTCTTTATTAACATGCAATATCTTTACCAGAAATCCTTGAAAACTAAGGGTGATCTGAATGCCTTAATTATCTCCTGTCAGGAAATTGGCTCCCAGTGAATTCATCGCCATTCCCCATGTCGATTCCCTTCCTGAAGCCCCTCTCTTCAGGGTTAGCAGAGCCGAGGGCCAGTCTGGATAGGCTGCTCCCAGTGCTGCGGCTTGTTCCTCTGTGGGATACCTTATTTCCTCAGGAGAGAGCCCAGCACCTCTTTTGCCCACCGCAGCTCTCTGAAGGAGCTGTGGACAGGTCTCTCTGGGAACAAAAGCTGCTGTCAGCAGCTTTAACAGAGGAGTTTGTGCTCATAGAGGCATTAATTGCCATGTGAATTTGTGCTCCTGTGTTTAGGGAGAACATCTATGCCCCAAGAGCTTTGCCTCCCTTGCTTTAGATCATACACTCCCCCTACAACAACCGGTAGCCTGTTGTGTTTCTCTGAATTAGTGGTAACAGCAAAGAAGAAATGCAATCCTTAGCAATGCTTAGAGTTTGCTTGTTCTGAGGCTGTGGCTCTACTCATTTCACTTGCCTGAAGGACTTAACAGGGCTGATTGTCCTGGGTAAGAGAGGTGCCCAAGTGGTCATTAATTTCCTGGGCAGGTGAGGGGGAACTGCCTTCAAAACTGCATTCACAGCAAAATAAATCTGTGCGGCTTGCGTCACTAGAGAGCAAGTAACGTCTGTGGATTGGCAAGTAAGGAACGTAGGGAGAAAAATGGGTTTTAAGCCTTGTCAGGGAATGCAGCGTTCATGAAAACAAAAAGCTGAATAGCAATGTCCAGGAAAATGCTGTAGGCACTGGGTAATTTTCCCCTCTGTTCTGCCAGCATCCCTGTGTAGCCCTTTGTTTTTCCAAACCCAGAGGCTTTGAATCCAAACTGCTGGACAGAGTGAAAATGATGGGAGGATGTTCCTCTGCAAGTCATACCTGGGAGTATTTTGCACAGAACTATTTCAAAATCTAGGAAAGCGTCCTCAATCCCTGGTGCAAGCAGAAAGGCAGGGCAGAATCTGAGGGGCAGGAGTGCATATGCAAGCTCTAGAGTGCCTGTAATGTCTGGTGTGGCTGTGGGACCTTGGCAAGAAGCCAGCGGGAGAAGCAGTGTGATAGGGGGAGATGGAGGATGGTGATGCAGAATGAGGAGGTCCCTGCTGCTCTGTCCCTCAGCATCCTCACTTCTAGCTGTCTGGGGCACTGCGCTGCCTTTTTGTGTTTCCACCTGTCCTGCAACTGCAGAAGGCTGGATGGAATGAGGAGTGAATGTTTCTCCCTGTAAGAAGAGGCAGAGGCTGACGTTGGGCAGGAGGCTAATATGGAGGAGAGAGGAAAGTAAGTGAGGTGAAAGGAGGTGGAACTACACAGTGCCTTCGCCTGAGATGGTGTGAGGCAAGCTGGGGACAGAGGTCTGGCGCACTGGCAAAGCGGTGTCCTCTCTAAACAATTTGTGCACGTCACTGAAGGAATGTATGATGTCCTGTCAAAAGGAAGCACAGGTTTGCTTTGCAGCTGGTTCCTTCTAATGCCCTTCTAGCACTCCCTGCCTTGCCTGCAGCACCTGTGCCGTGCTGTGCTGTGATTTATTTTTTTTTTAGCTACATGTCCACCCCTGCTGTGTAATGTGACAAGCTTTTCCCCTTCCAGAGCCCTGTGCCCTTTTATATGGACACAAATTGGTACTGAATCTTACTTTTTCTGCGCCCTGTACTTACCAGGGGTCTTACTGTGTGACCCATGGCATGATAATTGTACCCCTTGTAAGGGGTGAGTTTATGGAAGCTGTCTGAATGCAGAGAAATTTATCCTCATGTTGGATCCTTCATAGACTATATTGCAAAACACTTTACAGCGAGTTAGATCGAGGTGATAACGCTTCAGAGAGCTGGGTGATGGCTGCTTTTGTACTGGCAAGGAGAGGAACCCTGTTTGGCAATGTAACGGAGCAGTACAATTGTGGCTTTCCCCTGTGTCAGTGTTTAAAGGCTGTGGGTTAGTGTGGCACTTGTTACAGTGGCAGGCAGGGAGAGGAGGGAGCTGCTAACAGATAAGGGGGAATGGTATCTCATAAGGATAGGAGATAGCTATTGGTAAACTGAGTTAGACCTGACAGTTTAGGACATAAATGTTTGGAAAGGTACAGAAAGATCCCTTTTCAAAAAAGATAGTTTCCTATATATTCTGGCACTATGAAAGTTCTCGTGGAAGTATGGGCCAGTTTTTCTTTTGGTTGTTTTCCTTCTTTTATAACAGAAACACTAGACACGAGGAACTGTTTGGACATACGTATTTAACTGGGAGGAAAGAGCTGTGACACTGGTGTGGTTGTAACCACAAACTAACTGACAGTTTCCTGCTGCAAGTAACTTTCTATAGATCTAAACCTTGTTCATTTGTGTTTGTGCTGTTTAAATATGTAAGCAAGATTCCACTGCTTCTAGACTTCTTGTTTTTGACAAAGTCTTTGTTATAGTAATTTGAGGGATGGTGGCATGAAGAGAGATCATTACAGCACTAATATAAATTCAGGTGAAGTCCAGAAGGATTCTATATTTTACAATCTCTTATAATGTAAAAGTCAAGAAGCAACCCCCTTAAATATGTGTCACTGGTTTTGCAATTACATTTGCATGTACAAAGCTCTGTTGATGTAATCATGTGAACCTACCTTTGTAACTGAGACCTCACTGTCTGATATTTCCATGGCATCATTACATGCTTCTAACTCCCTACCTCCTCCCCATCCTTCTCTCCCCTGTGATGTGTTAAATNTGTGATGTGTTAAATATCACAGCTGCAAAAATGAAAGCACGTTTTTCCCTGCTGTTCCCATTCCAGCTGGAAAACTTGGACAGATCCTTCCCTTGTGGTTTGTGATACTGTAAATAAAGGCTTGGGAGGTCACACGATTTCCATCTCAAGTTATTTTGATTCCAGTGCTGGAATGGAGTGGGGGGAG
>VZTV01091398.1:0-24965 GCA_013400875.1 Anhinga rufa | reverse complement strand
AGGAAAAAAAAAAAAACAACAACCCCAGAGTATACATAATATTTCTCTGTGTGCTCTGTAGCATACAGGAAGAAGACTGGTAATTGTCATTTTCTTTCTCCTGGGGCAGACATAGCCCCAGCCTGCAGCAGGAAAGGTGAGGAAGTGGGAATGCCACGCATTATATGGTTGAGACTGTATGTGACTAGATGGCACTAACAAGAGGGTTAAAAACATCTTAATATTTCTGACCTGCATATCATATTTCTGCATTTGTACACAGACAAACACACAAGCACACACGTGTGTACATGTGCATGCCCCCCTTCTCCAGCATTCAGAAAGCTGTGATGCAAACCGTTCCGACACAGTCATTGCAAAACAGCGAGGGGAGTTCATAGCTGCTGTGGCAGCATTTGTGTGCTTACTTTTATTCCTATGGCTGGCACATGCCAAGAACGAATCTCCCTAAAACAAAAGAGAAGGAATCAAAGCTAATTCCTACCATGTTTTTAGCATGCGGGTGAAAATTCCTACAGCTTTTAAGGATCAAAGCAACTGCTGAGCAAGAGTAGTTTCTAGGCTAGGCTATCTCACTATGCACAAAAATAAATAAACATAGAGGAGAAGGGAATCTGAAATGTGTCTCTGAGCATGCATTGTACTCTACATCATATTCCTTTGGTGTACTTGGTCTTTGTAATTTCTTACTAGGATATAAGAAGTGGAAGTTGCAGTGAATATAATTTTATGTGGGTGGCTAAACTGTGTTCTATCATTCTCTCTTAATCTGGGTTGACACTAAGATGGACATTTTATTTCCCTGTGCTCTCTTATTTAGACCTTTTACTCTATGGCACTAGGAGAGAAAAGCCTGTTGACCTCTGTTATGATTTAATACAATAATATGGATGACTTGGTGCTGTTCAGTCATTCACAGAGAAATCAAGTCAAACTTTCCTCTGCCACTCTGTGCCACCAAGGGCAATGGGTTTGCTGAGAGGTAGCAGTCTCATCCCTGTAATAAGTCATTGCCCTTGACAATATCAGAGTGGATCAGTATTTAGACATGCTTACTGACCCCACTGTGGTAAGCTTGTCAGATATTTGCTTCCTGTCCACAGTATCATGAATATATGATGAATATCAGTATTAATCTCAGCAAACCACTTATAGCTCAACACAGATGTCATGAGAGAAAGAATGTGCCAAGCCATGGATTTAAGGGGACTCTAAACCTAACTTGACCCCCTTATTAGCACTAAGTAGTACAGCACGCATTCTTGTGCTAACAGACAGTACTTGTGCATCTCTACAGTCCTCCCCACCATTTAGACTGTGACTGATTTCCATCTTTAAAGGCTGCACGGCCTGCCCTTCACCATTGCAGCTGCTGCATCTAGTCCCATTGGAAAATGCAGATCAATAAAGGATGTTCTTGTTTTGGAGTACTTGCTATAGCAACATATATCTATGCTGGGGAGAACAACAGCTATATCTTTCCTTTGTTCTGCTGTTGGCACCAGGGGGTGTTCTCTAGCACGGTGACATGATAGATGTACATACTTCTTTTACTTTGTCTCTATAGTAACAGACTGCCAAAAGAAGAGATCTCATGTCTGGGAGCTCAGCCATGAACACAGGAAAAATGGAGGACTATACCCCACCATCAGGAAAGGAAACTCTTTAAGAATAAATTGTTTAAACAAAGTGTTATGGATGGAAGACTGGAAATGACACATATACGTTAAGATGCTGGAGAAGGTGGTATTCTCCTTGTTTTGCTGAATGAAAGGCAAGTTGAAATGTTTGTCTTCACCTCTTAGAGGAAAGGAATGGGCATTCTACAATCTCAACATTTGCTTTTATTGCTAATGCTTTGACACAAGTCCTAATGTTGCTTTGTGGGGAACCACCACATATTTTTCCTCTCTTCCCCCTTTATCTCCAGCCTCAGTCCCTTCAATGCATGATAGTGCAAGCATACTTCTGAACAATTCAGAGTTTCTCCACCAATTTGCTGTTTCAGGCCACAAGTTCAAACACCCTTGCTCACTTTCAGCATTCTCTGTGATTCAGCATCTTACACTCCCCTTCAATTACTATGCTGTGCTATCATCACCTTCCCCCTTTGTAATAGCATTGTTTAGCTACACATATATATTAGCACCTTGCAGTTTCTAGGCTGGCAAAGTGTTTCAGCTGCTTGGCAGGGTGAGAGCCAAATATGCAACAGCTTTGCCTGTGCCTTTAAAGCTCAGCATTAGGATTTAAGGACACAACAGTAGAGTATGTAGCATACCAAATGTTTTGGGAACCATTGGAATTAAAAGCCAGAATTAGAAATGGAAGTGATGAAACACAGAGACTTACAAAATCCCCCCTGAGAGGTATAGGCTGCTTCCCGTTGAGTTTTAAATAGTGATATTTCTGGCCGAAAAATGGATGTGGATGAAGATACTTTGTTGATCTTCTGTAGGCCATAAAATTCTTTTCTCTTTGCAGTGCAGCAAAAGCTATTCCAGCCACGGTGCAGGTTCATGGAAAATACGTGTGCGCGCGCGTGTGCTCTGTGCGGACACATACATGATGTAGAAGGTTTGCTATAGTATGGTAAGTATCTTATGTGAAAGTGACAATTCAAAGCATTTTAAAAGTAGGTGCTTGTCTTTCATGTTCACTGCATTTTTTTTTGCCAATACATAAATGTTTAGAAAACCCTCCTTGTATTTCACCACAGTGTGTAGAATTTGGGCAGCATATTAACTATGAAAAATAAAAGATGCCTTGTGAAATCACTCCTTTGAAGCTGAAATAAAAACTTAGTTACACCCAGAGACTAATTATGAATAATTGGATACTAATGCATTGGCAATATGCACAGAGACTTTAATCCCTTCAGTTAAGGAGGGAAGCATGGATGAGTTGAGGAGGAATATTTTTCCATCTTAAAATGATCAACGTCTTTTTCTATATTTGTAGAAATTGGTGGAGACAGATGACAGTCAGTGAGGGGAAAAAAAGGTGTCAGTTTAAAATAAGTAATGATATCAGATGAAACATGGAACAAACATACAGAAAAACTGAAAGAACTTGTACTGGAGGTTTTGCAAAAATTCTGCATGGTTTTGTAGAAAATACTAAACTCCCAGTTTCCCTATAATCTTCTGTCTGACTCTGTGGGAATCCAGTTGTTTTCAGCTTCCAGCACTGCAGTTATAAAAATAGCACAATGTAAAAATAATACATGTACAATAAATTGGTAACAATGGGCAAGGTCTGTTCACTCTAATGAGAAAGCCAATGCTTGAGCTATGCAGTTGGACTCTGTATATTTTCTTTTGGCTGTTGATCTCATGATTCTTTTCAAAGCTTTTCTCCAGCCTTTCTGAAGCTCTACCTGGCACCAATGAGCCAGAAGTTCAGTCCTGGAGGAGAGGAATGAAGAAATAATATGTTCAGGCCAGAGATTAATTTTTGTTAGAGAAGGAAATACTCGGAATGAGTAACGCTTGCTTTTTTTTTAACCTGCCAATGACTCTGGTAAGTCTAAAGTAGAGCTGGAGATAGCTTTGTCTGCCAGCAATGCTCCATTTACTAGCCAACAAGGAAGTTGCTTACATGCAGGCACTGTAAGATTGAAAAGACAGTAAGTACCACAAACTTTTCAACACACATCTTGGAAAGTGCCCCTTTGCCCTGGAGCTGCCAGCCTGCAGTGTGGTACCACTGCCTCAGCCTGCTTCTGTACAGGGATCCCGATGGCACAGTGGCCTGGGCTGCATCTCTCCATGGAATACTGATTCCTGCCTGCCTTCCCCTGTCAGGCACCTTTAGCCTCCAAGTAAAGACAAGCAGCATTCCTTCTTCATGGTCTTTCCTCCCTCTCAGCCTTCACACTGGTGACCTTTGGTTTCATTTTGTTTACATCCCCTCACACTAGGAACCAGCTGTCAGAAGAGTGTAGCTGGGGCTTGTTGGTGTTGGGTTCTTTTTTTTTTGTAAGAACTCATACTTTTTTACTACCCAGGTTTCATTACAGGTTATTATTCAAGAATAAGTCTTGGTGCTCTTATATATATGGAATGCTTGTGGCTTCTGCAGTTCTCTGCATTTCTTCAGAAAAAAAGGAAAGAAGTATTGTACAAGTCTCACTTTTCTATATTTAAGGTATAACGAGATCCAGTGACTGCTGAAATAATGAATCACTGTAATTTACATATACAGGTCAGTGGAGGATATCCACACACAGCTGAAAACATCCCTTCAATCAACACCCTCCTTTACTACTCCCATTACAGCTGCTTCTTGGCATATCCAGCCCAATGCCTATACGTTCCTATTATCGATACTTTTAAACAGCTAACAGATTGAAAGATGAGGAGGCTGTACTTTTCATCATGGGGAGGAGGCCTGACAACACACAGGGACCCTTGCCCCATGAAAGATGTAGCAGGGCTTGGCTGGCTCCAGTGAAACCCTCAGCTCTGTGGGGGAAGGAGGTGTTCCCTGTTTATCCTGTGATGTCCCTCTGAGGGCAGTCAGATGAAGTCAGTGCCAGATCCAGGCTGCGATCCCAGAGTTCAGGTGCTGGTGACACACAGAAACACTTTCTCCAGCCCCTGGCCAAGCCATGTTTGAGGGAATGGGGAAGTGGGAAGGGCAGGATCCTTTCCTTGGTAACGCTTTTGCTATAATTAAACTTAGCGGGGGGTGGCATGGGAGAAGGAAAGGGTCTTCCCCACCCATTTTACAGCTATAATTAAACTTGGCAGGGGGTGGTGTGCAGAAGAAAAGGGCCTTCCCCACCCATTTTACAGTGAGGGGAAGAAATCTCAGTGTTCACATCATAGGTGGGAAAGCCTTGGTGGAGCTGTATCACCTGCCCAGGCCCGTGTGCGGGATGGGGGATCGTGAGTGCCCACCACCCCAAGCGGGGCGTGCTGTGGGCAGCTCCAGCCCTGCCGCTGCTGCGGCTGCTGCGGCTGCTGAGAACATGTTGTTGATGGTGTGTTACAGCTGCCCGGACTGCCGTGCAGAGTACAGAATGTTCCCTGCCCGCCCCTGAACTGGGATTGAACTTCCCTAGGCTGCCATGCTCCAGGGACTGCACAGATACACCCCGCGGTGGGGGGGTGGTGGGGGGGAGAGACAGAGCATAAGAAAAGCAGGAGGGGTGGAGAAAAGGAAGTTCCTAAGGGGTTTGCTTCATCGCAAGTACTTAGGTTGGGAGGGGTGGGGATTTTTTCTTTCTTTTTTTTTTTTTTGTTTGTTTGAGTGAAAAAAAAGCAAACAAATAATTGCAAGGCAATCAGCATCCCAAAACAAATGTACTTTGAGAAAAGATGGAGAAAAAGAAAAAAGACATGGCGAACCTGCTTTTACAGAAATAGATTTATGGCACTGTTGTTTCTTTGACTGCCTGCTATTGTTAAACAAGTACTTTTCCTTTACTCTCTCCCTTGCCCTGAACGTTATACTTCAGTTCCTTTCCCAAAGGAAACTGCAAGTTCCACTGACCCCACCTGAGAAAGAAAAGGCCAAAGGCTTGATGAACACCTCACCCCCACAAAATTATTTTTTTCTTTTTTAAGAGTATGTCTTCAAAGCTGGTGGCTCTCAGAAGTTTTGTGCCACTGTGGTGCAGTTCTCAGGCAAGGCTGTGTGGGGCTGTCAGGACCAAAATACCCAGTGAAAAGTGTAGAGGAAGAAATCGAGCAGTTTCAGCCTGCAGCAGGTAAACATGTCAGCAGGCTTGGGAGCACAGGTGCTTTGGCATCATGGGCATGTTTCTTGGCAGTGCATGACTACGGGTTGTCTGTAAAAGCTTCATTAAAAGGAGTGGCTGGATTAGCAGCACATTTAGGATTTTTTCTTGTTTAGGGCAATCAGTTTGGTGCCAATCTTGGAGCCAAATGAATCAGGAATCTCAGGAGATATTGGTAACTCTTTTGTATAATTTCCTGTATTTCATGCAAGTCTCACACATTCACAGCTTTTGAAAGAGTTTCTGCCTCTCTCTAGTTAGGTTTCATTACGGAGACGTTAGGGTTAGCCCACTCACTCAATGTGTATTCTTCACAGTAGCTAATCTCACCACCTAGTCCAGTTTAACCAACTTCTAATTTATTCCTCTGTGCTGACTGGATGCCATCTGCATGTATTTTTTTGGTAGCAAACTGGGATTTATATCACTACGATGTGTTATATCCTTGGTGTGTTCCAGTCCATTAAGCACTTCATCAAATCCTTTAATAATATTTTTGTAGCCTGTTCAATAGCTAAATGATGCACCCTCTTGCGATCTGCAGTTCAGCCCCAGTGAGTAAGAACCTTTTTTCCCTTGTTTTACTACTGTATTGCCCCGAACTATAAGATAAGCCTCTTGCCTCTCAAATACAAAAACCCCACCACTCTCACTTTGAAATTCATTCCCTGTGTACTGTGGGGAAGGTTATACCATGCCCCCTTTAAAAATTGTGCAGATTGTCTCCTTGCAGATGCATCCAGCAAGCACAAAAGCAAGTGCCCAGGTAGCACTTGCTTCAGGCCTTGGTCTAAAAGGGGGTGAACATGCAGCACCTTTTTGGTCTGCTTTATACCCTTTCCCAGCTGGTACCAAGCAGCAAGCTGGAGCTGAAGCACCCCATAGATCTGGAGGAGAGTAGGCAGAGAGGAGGCACACCGGGGTAGGGTAAGACTCCGGGGCTGTGTAGCCTTGTTACAGGCTGTAGGGCTATGGCTGGGTTGGGGGATGCACGTTGGCCTTGCCTTGTGTTCCTCACCTGCTAGTGAAGGAGACTCCCACTTTGGTCCCTTGTTGGGACACATTCGTCTTCCTCATTCTCCTTCCACCACAAACCACCCCTGTCCTTGTCCTATCAATACTCTTCTCTCTCTGCTATTTGTCCTTTATCTTCCAGCTACCCTGCCTTTTGGTTTTTTCTTAGACATTGGTGCCTAGCATTGCATTGGCCCCTGTTTCTTATCAGTTAGTGTATCTGTTTCACAGCCTTGTGTATTTTATCTTTTCCACAGTCCTTGAAAACTACTTTAGACCTCTTTCCTCGTGTTTTGCAAGGCTGCTGTACAGGACCCATCCAAAAGTAATCCAAGGTTGCTTCCTTTCTGTGAAACAAGCGTAAACTACTTTTTGTAGGCTGAGGGCCAGGATTATGGACAGTTGCCATGCCCTGAGCAGCAGAGCATGGTAATTTCACAGAGGGGTAGGCAGATGGGTCAAGTTTGCAGGAAATCCAGAAGAGCAGTGCTCCGGGAAGTTGCTTGGGCTTTTTGTGCTGGTGGTCACTTGAACCTGAGCTGCATCTTGGACATTCCCAAAAAACAAAAGCCTTGTTCTCCCTCCTCTGAATGTGCACCAACTCCTGCTCTAGCATCTGTGCAGCTGATTTGGATCAGGGGGTTGATCTGTCTGAAAAATGGTCTTTTCTGGGTTGTTATTCTACTGGATTGGGTCAGTGATTTGACCGAGCCCATACACTGGAGGGTATGGGGGAGAGAGGAGCTAGAGGTATGGTGAACTGAGGTGGGAAAGCCTTTTTTTCCCTATATTATGCATGCATTCCTACTTGGAACAAATCTGTGGGATGGATAAGGCTCTGTGATGAGACACATTGGTCTCCAGGCCATAAGTTTGGGTTTCTAGTACTAGGCAGTGTTGAATTTAAGCCCTGGGAAAAAAGGGAGGGTTGAAGACACACCTGTCTTTCAGTGTTTGCTAATTAATCTTACTTGCGTGGCTCCTAATATGCTTCCTGGTTTTTATGAAAGCTTCCTGGTTCTCCATGAATTGCAGAGCAGGGCAGCGTGCATTAACAGAGCTGCAGGCTTAGCACAAAGGCCAAGAGTTTAGGGTTTTTTTCAGCTTTTTATGCCATTTTGTGAAACAAGCGGGGATTTCCATTCTAAAACTATGTGATGTGTGTCTCTCTAGATTGTGACTGTCATAACACGCTTGGAGCCACTGCTCTCCAGGAAGTTCAGCTTTTACTCTGACACAGAATTCTCTTTTTGTATCATTAGGAATGACATTTTTTTACTTCATGACTTGCCCACTATCTGCATATTAGGTATATGTGTGTGTATATATATGTAACATACATAAATAACAGTATTTTGGGATTTGTTTATGTATTTATTTATTTTGTGTGCTTCTTTGTAGTTTTTGAAAACATGGTTATGCCCCTGCAAAACAGTTGTTTTATTGTATTCATAGTGTTCCTGCCATTTGCAATGAGCTTTTTTTTTTTTTTTTTTTNNTTTTTTTTTTTTGCATTGCAGAGATTCACATCTGTACCAGGAGATGGCACATTTCTTTGCCCCTCTACTCTGCCTTCATGTTCTTCTGTGCACATATAACTAACTGTATGGGCTCAGTTTTTCCAACTGTCCAACACTAATGCTTTCCCCTTAGATTCTCAGTTTCCATAAACTCTGCAAAGATCTAATATTCTTCAGAGAGCCAAGGCCATTTGTCACAATAATTTTGCTTTGACCTGGCCACTGGCTACACCACAAACTAATTTAATCCCTAATTACTCCAGTTGATAGCTATTCAAATTCAGAGGACTTAGTCCTTCATTAGGGTGACATGACATGTGGATCTTACAAAAAAAAAAAGTTCCTTCTCCATGTGAATTCTTTTGCATGGGCAGCAGAAGTCTCAATTTTGTTTGAACAATCCTTTCCAGCAGTTTGCAGTTTTCTTTGTGCACCCATGGGAGTAGATTGTAGGTCTCCAATGGCTCTGGGCTTGCTGCATGCAGCAGTGTGGAAGATCTCATTCTGAATTATTTTCTTACAGTACCATGGTATCGGGCAATAATGGGAAATGTAACTATTTCCGGCAATTTTGTCAAGTTCCCTTCCAGTCTGGAAATTACATGCAACTTTATTTTTTTCACTTTCAGTTGTCTTTGGGACTATGCATTACTAAGTTAGCACAAAAAGAGAATAGCCCCAGTGTCTACTATGGACTAAGGTTACTTTACAAGGCAGAGAGACTTATCAGCTTGGTTGATAATGATGGCTCACACCAAGCTGTTACTTTTCCCAATGGCAGGGCCTCCAGCCAGGTGGGCTGAGCACCTCCTTAGTGGTTGTGTTACTCTCTGCCCTGCTGGAGGTAGAGCTCGTGGGGTAGGCAATGACTTAGAGTAAGTCATCATTATCATGATGACAACTGATGCTCTCCAGATCAGTAAGGGAGGGAGAGGGCGATGCTGCTTTCCATGTATTAGAGCATAAATAAAAAATAACTAGACAGCAGGAAGAATTGCAGAAAAGGGTAGATGATCAATGCCTGCTTTTGCCTCCTGTTTCTATCTGAAAGTCCACAGATGTAAAATAATGAAAAGGTCATAATTCTTTCCTTTTTCAGAAGTGAGGCTTTCATCTGTGTGAGGGGAGGAAGCAGCTGTATGTTGTCAGCAGGCCCCAGACAGAGAGCATTGTGGTCGAGGTGAACTCAGATGCTGGGAATCCTGGGGGAGCACATAGTGTGGTCTCCTTTGATGCCACTTGAAGATGAGAATGCTGTGTCCTTCCTCCCCCAGCATAGCTCTGCTCAGTCATCTCCTGCCTCCCTCCTGGTGGAGGTCCAGTGCTTCAATCAATAATAGTGTTGTACATCCCTCTTCCTGGCTTTTCCATCCCTTGAAACCTTGTCTGCTGTAGGGGCAAGTGAGGCACTGATAGCTATCTACAGCTCTTCCCCCTCCACCTTGAGGGTTTTTTGGAAGAACCAAAGAAACCAAGTTCCCCCAAGACCTGACAGTAAGAAATTTCATTTGTGTTATAGGGAATGTATGCATTGGAACCACAAAAAGTGTATTAAGATGTTAAATATATATATGCATATAGGTGTGTATATATATATATATATATGCAATATATGTGTGCACACATCTATTTTATAGAGGTATAAAAGAGCTGCATATCTCTCTCTCTATAAGTGTTTTTTGGGAGACTATAGTTGATGATTCTATGAAAGCTTCTGATGTGATTAGCCTGTCAGAATGGATCACTATTCCTCATTACTATTGCTTATTCAGAACTGTTCCAGCTTATGCATCCATTCCTTACAGTCATCCTTAGGCCTTAGCTTTAATGTAAGATCTTTAGCCTTAATGACAGCATATAGGTCTGGCTAAAGTCTTCTTTTTTTCCATAAGATGGACAAACTTCTTTTGTGATCTGTCATTTGAATAAGGAGCAAACTTGCATCTGGAAGCTGAGAAGCATTGCAGCACTTCACTCTGAGGAAGCATGATGTACAAATGTACCCATGACCAAGTTACAGCTGGAGAAGAACAGAAGAAAAACTAGGGTTTAAGTTCTGATCCCCAAATACATTTGGAACTGGGTTTAGTGCCTGGTTAGAAGCTAAAGGCTAGACCCTCCAGAGGGGACCTAGGTGGTACTGCACTCCAAGCTTGTAGACTGGTTTTGTAAGATTTGAGATCAAAGGTTGTACTTGTGTTATTTGAACCTTTTAAGCTCAAAATGCTGTAGAAATACCTACTTCTGTGGGATGTTGCTAGCTACTAACTTAGAAAATGTACGTCTGGTTTGGGATCCAGTTCAGAAATCTGCAAGGCTGGCTTTGAGTTTGGCAGTTTGATGAACTCTGATTTCTCCTTTTCTCCAGTTCAACAGCTTTCATTCAGTTGAATGGATGTAGGAGTTCACTGAAAAGTGTAAATAAGTTGAACAAAGCATCTTTCTAGTCTGGAGTGGGAAGGCAAACAGATCCCATTGCCATCACAGGACGTATTACAATGGTGTGCTGTGGAGGGTTTTTGCAGACCGGTGGCTACACATGGGAATGGCTATGGAAGTTTCCTGGTAGGACGGGGAAGTCACTAGACACTGAGGACATTCAACCCCTGAGAGATCTGGATGCCAAGAAAGGGTGCTTTGATTTTTGCTTGCTTAAAAGGAGTTGTGTTGGAGGTGGGCCTACTTTTGGGTAGCTTTTTCACATGCAGAAGATATGACTCATGTTGGGAATGTAATCTGTGATTTGAGAATACATGAGTATTTTAGGAATATGTGTGTACTCCGTGATGAAGGTAACAGGGTATGTATCAGAGCAAAAGCTGTTTTTCTGAACTTTTGTGTTGAACTTCTTGACTCATATTTATTGACTTTCAAACTGTTATGTGTATTTACAATGACAGATCAGTACTACTAAAGCATCAGAGCTTGTATTTTGTATTTGTATTTGTATTTAAAAGTTAAATTAGCATAGAATATTTTGATGAAACTTCTAAGCAGGCTTCTCTTGCTATCACTGATGGCCTGAAAGTTCAAACTGTACTCTAAAAAACCCTATTAAGTAACATTTTCTTAGCATATTTTCTGACACATTTTTTTTAACCTGAATACATTTATCATTGTTTTCTTTTTCAAACTCCTGGATATGTGTATAGGGACACTTTTTATCTCTGCCAGATTTGTTGAATATGTAACGCATATTCTATGAAATATATGTGAAACCAGACTTAACAAGTCTGGCAAGGCAGAATTTTCCTGTGACAAGTTCTTCCTCCTGAGAAGAGCCTGCAAAAGAAGGGGTAGGAATTGCTAGTGGTGGTGGTGGAGCGGGTGTTGGAAATCAGGAAACTCAATCAAATGTCTGAATGTAAATTTAGAAGCCTAGCTTTGAAATCCCTGGCCATGAGTTAGTCAGCTTATGAATTTTTACAAGGAATGCTGTGTATCTGTAGTACCATGTGAACTTTGAACTAAAGATGTTTCACTATGGGTGATTATAATCTTTGACTTGTTTAGCAAAGCCATATATGCAAAAAATAATTTTGCAATTATCTGGAACTATACTTTTTAACAAAAATCTCTTTTGGCTATAGATCACACAGAGAATTTTTAATATTTTTTAGAATTAGTTTGGTCAAGCCAGATGTTGAAGTAGTAATAGTTTACAAGTCTGGCTACTAGATTTGTATCATGCCTTTACAGGAAGGTACCTTCCAACTAGTGTCACTGTAAAGGACATTTTTTGAGGACATTTTTATGGCAGCCTCACAGAAGTTGTGAACAGAAGGCAGAATACTAACTCTGGCCATTTTCCTTCTTTCTCCTGCTATGTAGTGCAGTCCAATAACTTTATAATCATTTGCAGTTGCAGATGAAAGGATGATTGTCCCTGAAAATGAAACTGATTTTGTATTTTCTTTTCAAGAACAAAGGAGAGTCGTTAAGACCTCTGTAATAGTCATGCCTACAATAGAGAAAGCTCTTTTATGAACCAGATATAGTCAGTAAACAAAGTAAGTGACAAAGTATGCTTGAAAAAGAACAGGATGCTTAATGGATTTATCCTTAACTTTGATACATTTGGGTATTCTTTTTCGTGTTGCTGCCAAAGCTGCTTTTTTAAACTCTCAGGTTTCTCCAGTACCACTTGAACTGGACAGTTTGTAATAAACTCCTTTGAGAGCTGACAAACAGGGAGAATAGAAATCTCTATCTCTTTCAAATGCCACACAAAGACAAAAACGAGATATTGGGTCGTTCACTCCAACTGTGGATAATAAACAATGCAGTCACTTTACAAGCCTATATTATAGGGGAGCATAGGAAACAGAGAGACAAGTAGAAAGCAACTTGGCAGCATCATACCACCACGTCAGCAACATGACCAGATGAGTTTTCTGTAGGCATTGAGCCTTGCACAGGACTTTAGAGGACTTCTGGTGGAGCAATGAGAGCCCTTGGGAGTCCTTCCCAGGTATGAAAAGCAGCATATGAGGGAGGCTAGCATCATGACTGACTGTAGAAATAGAGAACAGACAGGGGCATGAAACCGAAAACAAATGCATTATCTAGAGGAGAGGATGGTAGTCATGTCTGTACAGTCATGTCAACAATGTATGTTTCTCTCCTCTCATTGTTGGTCACTGCTGAGAGTCTGCATTGGCAGTGAGGCAAAGGTGGCTCAGTCCAACAGGTTGTTGCCCACTGTGGCCATTTGGATTTTAGACCTTGCTAGGTTATGGCTTGGTTAGAAGGCCTGGAGTTAAACTTTCTCCTTATCCACTCTGGTGCTTCCTACTAGAGTTTACAATTTTGTACAGCAGTAACCAGAGGAGAAGGCAGCCCCCATTTCTGCTGATGGATAAGATCAGATGCTTTCAGTATGGGCCATAATTTTAAAACCAGGTCATAAATTAAAGAGGTCACAATCAACCTGAGAGTCAGTTTTTCTTTCTGACGTAGTTTTCCATATTGCTGTGGATAAAAGACAAGATTCTTTCAGTTGCAGCAGCAGCAGCACTGCTTCGTTAATATTTCTGTGTTAGGTGTAGCATCTAGATTAATTTCCCTTTGACTTTTTCCTCAGGGTAGTGTGTTGGTTTTTATGTGGGTCCTTCACAGCAGTGCAGGAGTGAGGGGCACTCAGGAACTACTGAAAGTCATTAAAATGAATTTCAGTTGTTCAAAAACTAGACTTTGAGTTGTCAATCTCCTTTTAGAGTCTGTGTATCACACAAATTAAAATACTGGCCTAATGCTGGTCTCTTTTTATCTGAGGATAAGCGAGGATTAGTACCACTGAAGAGAAATGAAATAAAACTGATGTGAAGTTAAAGGTAAGAAAGAGACTTCTTAAGCATATACCCTTTCATATTTTTGGCAATATGGAGAGCCTTCGCTTTCTAGCAATCGATGTAAACTGCTTGAGACTTGGCAACAGAACTATTGCTCAGAGAACCATCTTTCAGCTGCCTGGCCTTCTCTGATGTCCAAGAGGCAGGACATAGGGACAAGGATGAATGGTGTGCAGTGGAGGAGAGAGGTGGGACTGGGAGCTGGGCAGGGGTGGCCATGGGGGAACGGCTGATGGGGAGCTGGTAGCCTGTCTGGGGCTGTTTGTGAAAGGAGAAGGCCTTGCACCCGCTCCTGGCTGCCAACCCTGGAGGTGACACCAGTTGCTATCAGTCACTCCATTCATTTAAGCACTAAGCTGCAATGCTGCAAGATCCATCTCTGCTATGGTCCAATATAATTAAACAGGAAGAAAAACTGGCAGGGTTGAGTGGGGGGGCTTATTTTCTTCCTTTAAGAAAAATGCAAATAATAGAGATGTCCCAAACTACTAATATTAATCTTTCAAAGTTGCACATTCACAAGCTGAGAAAGGCTACATTTGGAGGTGCCCCTATAGCCTTAGTTAGACCCCTGAGGTTTATGTGTTCAGCAGTCTTTAATCATATGATTATATACCATCTTATCCACAGGATTTTGCCTCAGTCTGTGCACAGGATGGAATTGCTTTGGGGATGAATAAGAGGTATGCAGCAAAGGAGGCTTTTGTCTGCAGGAGTCAGATTTCATTTCTTTCTGAAGTCTGAATAAAGCTGATCAGTATCTAACAACTCCTCATGTGGGGAAAAATGCATTTGGATTTTGGTGTGATTTTTTAGAAAATTTTCTTCGCAAACGGGTATTAGATTTTTTTTAAAAGAATAATTTAGTTATCAGGAAACAGCAATATAATTTTGGCTTCCTGGATACCTGAGTTTAATTTTGACACTTCTCCCATGGGCACAAACTGAAGATAACAAGGCCCTTCCAGCCCTGGTGCTGTTAGGTGGGGTACTGTGAAGCCTCCCTTCCCTTGCCTCCTCATAAGGAGGTTAAGGAGGCTCTTGGGGAGCTCAGCTGTGGCAGACAGCTGTGAGCAGACAGATGTCAGCATGCTCAGACAGAGAGGAAAATTATCTGGTTTTGGGTGGGCTGTTGAAGAAGGACTGGTTTTGCTTTTGTAGTTTTTCTGCTTTCTAAAGAATATTTGATTTTTCTAAAAGGACATTTTTTGTCACATACCTCCCTGTGTAAAACTTTCAGTCAGTGGTCATGAATGAGGCAGGGGAGTCCAGGAAAAGGAAAGAAAATCTGACAGAGAAGTCTTTCCCTGAAGGATGGGGATCTGTTCCTGTTTCTGCCAAAGAGCTCTGATGGTTTTGGTTAAGTCATTTCAGTTAAACTTTTCACAGTCACCAAATCTTCCTTGCTTTCCAAATACCTGACATGAGGCCATTTGCAAAGGCAATATGTGTTTACAGCTGTAGAAGAAGCCACCAAAATTACCTAAAATGGATAACATTCATAATAAAACATGCTAGAAGTTTGGACGACAATATTTTCAAATTAGGTTTCCACAATTACAGACCCCTTTGTAAGCTGAGATTATCAACAGTTAGTCAAGTCGAAGTTGTTGTGAAAATAAATTAATTCATAAATATGCAAAACCAATTGATAATTTAACAATGACTATCACAGAAAAAGTCATAATGAAATTACAAACTGATCTGCAAGAACAGGCTGAGAAAGATGTGCAGGCATTGATTAGAAAACAGCATAGCTGCTTATTAATTTAAACAAATCCTATGGGGAGGATCGGCGGGGGAGGAGGGAATTGTATTTGAATATGTAAATAAATCTATCATTTTGTGCAGAAAGGGAATCCATAGATGACATTTTGATTGTTAACTTTTTAAGGCTTTGGAACTTCAATAATGCTTTTTAATGTAGAATACAAAGAAACTAAAGGTTGTAACTAGAGTTCCCCGTACCTTCAAAATACAATGAAAGAAAGTCTAGTGTCCCTTTTACTGCTTACAATTTTAAAAGACCTGAAAGCTGTGTAGGAACCATTGAACTGCTAGTATTAAAACAGGCTTATTGTACTCATCCCATAGTGAGCTAGACAGATAGCTGAAGAATGTCAGTGAATATCTATTTACAGTTTAAGCAACTTACTGTGGCTGAGCTCTGACCCTTTTGAATAACCTCAATAACTCAATTACAAAACAACTGTTTGGCTGAAGGAGAAAACCTCAGCTCTTTGAGTATTTTCATGTTAAACTACCCGTGAAGCATTAGGTGCTAAACACCTTTAAATATCTGATCCTGAGTCACAGTCTAATTAAACAGAATTAGAAATATTAACTTCTGATTTCCTAGACCTGAGTGGGGAGAAGACTGGCTTTTTCTTGCCACCTAAAAGCCTGTGTGTTTTGTAAGAAATGTTTTTTTCTTGAAGCCTTGGTTGAAGCAGCAATTTCAAGTGCTAGTTGCAGACTCTTTTACAAAACATGCTTCAAATTCATATGTGCAAGGATTAATTTCCCAGAAAAGGATTTGGATATACTCCAGTTTGTCAGAGAATCTAAAATGTCCTGTTCTTATATTAACTGGTCAGAGAGAAGGAGCTGCTTGCAAATAGTCAAAAACTAAGAAAGCATTTTGCAGATATTTGACAGATCATTCAAGCAGAGAGTGATTCTGAAAAGACTAATAATAGTCTATGTATTGTTTACTAACAGAGGTGAACTTCATAAAAATAAATTACTGTATTAATAAAAAATATTGGCCAAAAATGACCTCAAAAGTTATAATCCTGCAAAGCTTACTTGGAATTTTTTATTTATTTGTAGGACATTGCTCTTCCTGTCATTTTGTTATTTACCAATTTTTCAGTGTTTTTATTTTTTAGAAAAATAAAGTGAAAGTTTTAAGCTGTAGGATCAAATTTATCACTCTATTTAACTTTGGGTTTGTGTGTGTGTGTGTGTTTGTGTGTACAAATGCAGGTAAGAAGCCCATGGAAATGCATGAACATGTCAAGGCTTTTAGGGTAGAAGGAGAAGGTCTGGGTTGAATGTACTGCAGAATGCTTTTCTAACATGAAAATGTACAGTTGCAGGGAAGAATGGTGAGATCTGATAGTTCATAATCCATCATCTGTACAGAAAAAGGTACAAAGCTCAAAAAACTTACGTGACCATACCCATAGCAGATACTGGTGCAGATGGCAACAGTTATAACATTGTTAGTGGCCTATGAAGCACTCAGCACAACTGCGCTCCTTCTGAGCATCAAAATCCGAGTAGATCTGTCCCAAGACAGACAATCAGCAGTCTGCTTACTGAGGCCCTGTGGTGGGCCACAAGTGGTGGTTCATGTTAGTGGCTCTGGAACAAATGAATGCGTCTTAATCAACAGCATGGTAGGAAACAAGCTGCAAAGATGCTGTGATCCAAAGATAGGTAACTGAAGCAATGGGACTCTAATCACAGCTAAAAGATAAAAGCTCTAATCTCACGGTGTACCTACAAGTTGCAGCATATTAAAACACACTCCTTAGCAAGTGCTTAGCCCTTCTGTTACAGATCTCCATTTCTACTTCTGGGTCTTCAAAACTGCCCCTTTTCCTTGGAGGCACTTCCCCACTGAAAGGGAATGGTAGTTTATGTTATGCCCCCATTTAGGACAGCAGTGACCATACAGTTTATAGCAAATGGCCTGTGAACTCCTCAGAGCCTCACCTGTTGAGGCTCCCCAGTTTGCTTACTTGCAACCGTTATGAGCAGACAGTAGGTGTGGGTCCCTCAGGGACGAGGAACAGCACTCTCAGCAAGCGAAAGCTTTGGCTTTGTGGAAAGCATGGTGGGAGCCCCAGAACACCAGCACTAATCAAATGGGGACCCAATGCAGTGGAGCCCTGCTTGGGAGCGAAGCTCAAAGGGAAAGTGCTGCAGGGGTGGATAATAAAACTTGCACTGATTAACATATCATGCAAATGCAATGTCCTGTTTTGCTCATTAGTGAACTTGCTGATATGGTGCAGGTGCTGCTGTCTGAATTCTGAGATCTGCAGTTGGCTGTCATGTTGGTGCCCATGCAGATGTGTCAAAGTGTGTGCAGATAGCGGGGAAGCAAACTACCCCAGCTTACCATGACAAGGAGATAAAACATGCTTGGGAATCTGCATACTCCAATGGGGGAGGTGAACTGTCCCAGGTTACTGTAACAAAGTGTTCTTGCACCCTACAGCAAATTAGTGTCTCTTTGTGCCATATGTTGCTACCTGCATAGCTGGTGAGCCTTTACTCTGGAATGACCTAACCTTTCCCTGCTGGGAGCTGGATGGCTGGGACATGTGTTAAATGGTAATTATGGCTTTTGTATCTAAGCATTGCTATACTGATCTGAAATTATTGTGGTGTTCTATGGTGCTTAGCTACAGTTGCAATTTCACCTCAAGGCTGCCTAATCAGATACCCCCCACCTCCCCATCTCCTGTGTCACCTAATGTTGCCAGGAGAAAAGGTGGCAGCTGGCTAGCAGAGTTCACCCTGCACATCTATGTTGGCCTCATGAGTTGGCTTAGCGTACCATCTGTGTATGTGTGGCAGCAGTGGGCTGGCAGGTGTCAACAGGTAAATGTTCTAGTTCTTTTATTTCCAAGATTCAGCTGGGGAAATTGCTTGAAAATGCTGACTGAAAGGGGGAGTAAAAGGGACTTTTACCTTTAACTTTTCATTGAGAACAGCTCTGACTAATCATCAGCTATGAATCACTATCATTTGTGGGCACAGGTAGGCTTTAGGAGACTGATGTTAGATTTGGAAATGTGGCTATCAATAATAATGGCAGTAATAGAAATATATGCCTGCAGTGTGCTGCTATAACTGGAATAAAAGATAATTATACATCCTTTTCTTTCAGTGTCGATTACTGGGACTGTAGTGTGCAGGCAGCTGGGGCAATGTTTTGCCCTGATACTCTAACAATAGCTTTCACACAGAAGTTCGGGGCTAAGTTGGTCTGCCTTATTGAAAGGAGATAAAACCTTGCATGCAGCTACTGTGTAAATTCTGATGAATCATTGCAGCCCACATGGTTTATGAACCACCAGCTTATATGAGAAGTGGGCTGAAATGAGTTTTTTGTAGAAAGCCATAAGAAAAGCAACAGTAATCCTGTTAAGAAAAATTTGAGGCTGCTCTTACTCATCTGAGTTTAGATGCTCCTTTATTTGGGACACAGAGCCAACATCACTGATCACACTATACAACCTGCTGGTCAGGTTGATTTCATTTGTTGTGCCAAGTTTTGCTACTGGTTATTTAAGTGCCCAGTTTGAGTAACTTGGTTGCTTCAGTGAAGCAGACAGTTGATCAGTTTGGGCTTAACCAAGGTGAGACTTTGGTCTTCAGAGTATCTGTTTCGCCTTCCATTTTCATTTTTGATACTCAGTTCAGAAAGCACAAAGGCTGAAGTTTCTTTTGCAATGTGAAAGCCATTGTTTGTGACAAAGTTTATTTCTGAAGGTTTTGTTATATTTAGGTAGTAAAATATTGATTTTGATCTCTGTGTTCCTTTCAAGTGGCTGCTTTCAGCAAGATTTATTTGTTATTTGTATACACACAGTGCTAGGACATGCACGTTCTGCTCCTGTTTCCATTCAGCTATGGCTGTTCTACTCACCATACTGGGAACACAAACTGGCTCACAATAGCATAACAAGTGTTGCTTACTTAATGTTTCTGATTGTTCATTTAGTACTGTTTTTTTAATATTGTGATGGCAAAAGGAGAAAGACATGAGGCGTAAAGACTATTGAGTAGAAGAGCTTTGACAGTTGGTTCTCTGCTTTGACTAATTTACATTTGAGGAAACCTTCAAGTGTGAAGCAGAGAACTGATATCTTTTAGGCTATCCAACTCCCTGCTGTAAAATGGAGTAGGCTGGACTTAGGCCTGACCATAAAGGTTTCAGAAGGATAGACTGGCAGCCAGGGATTGCCAGGATTTCTTTGCAATCCTGGATAGTCCCTTATGTTTCTGGATGCAGAAACACACCATAGGAGTGGTCCTATGCTTTTCAGAGCCGTGAGAGAAACAAACCTGGGAGTCTTGTGATAGCTTAGCTGCTTGAGTAGATGCAGCTGTCAAGTTTTCCTGTGGTTCAGGTTTTGCACTGCATTATATAGAAATGAATAGAAAGATGGTAGCAGAAGACCCCTCCCAAATTCCAGATTAATAGACTGGTTGAAGGTGTGATATTGCCACAGTGGATTAAAATATTTAATACCAGTCTTCACTGTTTTCAGTCCTTTCTCTTGTGCAGTGCTTCTGTTGGCAGACACAGATCTGAAGGATAGCATGATTTACCACTGAATCTTCAAAACAATGTAATACCATGGGAGTTTGAAACACTTGTGCACAAAAGTCAGATTGATATATCTACCTAGCTGCTGCCTAATGTAGTAGGTGCCTAAAGTTCATAACTGCCTGTGTTTTCCCAAAGCCTCATGGGCCAGATGTACCCAGTACCTCATATGCATGATTTTTTCCAAACAGCCAGGAGCTTGGCTGATATATGAAGTCCTTTAAGGAATTATTAAACCAGTTTTTCCCCCTCTGCCTTTTTCTTTTGCTTTCCAAGCCCAGGAGGCTTAAAATAGGCCAACTCAGAACATGCATAACACAGGGAGCAAGAGAAACAGCTGGTTATGCCATTGGTATCCCCTTCTATTATACAGCATATAAAAAGCACTCTGAAAGATTTCCCACATTTTACCATCTCTTGTCTGTCTGAGACTTTTTGAATTGCACCAGGGAAATGCCTTAACCTAGCTTTGCTCTGGTCTTTTGAGCCCTCTGGCTCAAACAGTCTCCTGACTGAGAGTGGTTTACCCAAGAATATTCACAGATGGAAATGTTATTAGCTGCCCTCTGGGGAGGTGAGAGAGAGGGATTTGTCTTAGACAAATTTGACTTAGAGGAGGGATTGTACCCCATTTTTCCATGTCCTGGATGCATATTGTAAAAAGAAGGGTTCTTGGTCCTGAAGGGTGAATACAGTATAAACACACTTTCTCCTACTTTTTGTATATGGGAGCAGGACAGGCAGAGAAATGCCTCATCAGATTTAGGTCCTGATTAGGGACCTACTTTCTCAGGAGTTTTGTTATTATACAGCAGTGCACATGCTCAGAGAGCAGCTGTCACTGACTTCCATCCATTCCGAGAGTTGAGCCTTGTGGCATACAAGAAAATGATGCCAAAAATTCAGAAAATGAGAGGGACTCAATTATCACATCACCTTGTTTTTTTCAAGGACGTTGTTTTCTGATTAACAATCCCCAAGGACAGTGTGCCACAGTGCAAGATAGATACCAGTTGCCCAGTGCATGGTTAGTACAACACTTTCTGTGCCTTCCTGTCTCAACAGATGTCCAAAAGTCCCTCGATGGAAAAAACTTTTCATACAGACAACCTTTTAGTTTTCAGATTTTCTGTACCCAGACCCAGTTTAAAGCCAGGGCAGGCCTTTGCTGGGGAAGGTTTTGTGGCTTGAGTGGTGTATGATTGTGTGAAATTTTTACATCTCACACTCCAGAGCAGCAAATCAAGGTTGCAGGACCTACTTTTAGTCTAGCACTTCCAAACTGGGAACACTCAACTGCAGTCTTCTAGCAGGGATATTCACCAGCGAGGTGGGAACCTATGTATCTGCTATGCAGATTCCTGTTATGGGAGATAATTTAATAAAGGACTGGAGTAAGAAACCTCCAGTTTCTACTTTTAATGGCTAGTCCAAAAATGACCTGCCAAAAATGACCTGCTATATCCCAGTGCTGCAGGTGTAAATAAATTCTTATCAGTTCTCCATGCATACCATGTGTAGGGAGTTGGACTCGATAATCCTTATGGGACCCTTCCAACTCGAGATATTCTATGCTTCTGTGAAATCTCCACAGGTTTTAGCTGCTAAAATAAAAAATATTGCTGCTCATTGATTTTAGTATATGCATGCAAAATTCAAATATGGGTATTATTATTTTAGCATGGACAAAACTTTCATTTGTTTCCCTGGTTACATTTATCTCCAACCAGGAACCAGCCCAGAAAATTTCAGCCTTAAAGACTGCAATGTTTAGCAGAATTCTAAACAATTAAAACATGATCAAGATTTCCTGATGTTTCCCTATCTAAGAAATAATGTTATTATTCCCATATATAATTAAGTTTCAAACTGAAGACAATTTCCACATAAGCAGTTATGTTATTTATGCAATACATTTTTTTTTTTCCACAGTTAGAAAAATTGTTATGAGCATGGGTAATGCAAATAAATCAGGCAGTCCACTTTTTCCTCCAAAGCCTCTTACTTTACATAAAGGTAGGTCTATCCACCCAGGATTCTAGAGTCTATTTAGAGTCCCAAAATCTGAAGTGTCTCTAGAGTTCCAAGAATTCATTTCGGAGGGCTTCCCATTTCAGCCTGCTGGTGTTCATAATCCTTATATCCTAACCAAGGTTCACTGTGGTTCAGTCAGCGATCTTAGGGTTGCAGTGTCACCTCGCTAGAGCAGGGGCCTGCTTGTTCCCTGGTGCTCCTGGATCACCTGTACTTTCAATAAGGGATGCTTCAGATAGCTCTCCTCTCTTTTTTTTTTTTTTTTTGTCCCTAAGGACCCCTTATTTCGAGCCAAAGAAATGCGTCTGTGTGCCTGTCTCTCGGAGATGAAACAGTGACATCCAGCGGCCACTTTGGCAAAAATGAAACCGTCATAAACCCGGTGCAACGATGCGCAATGTAGAGCAAACGGTGGGATGCGTGCAGGGGTGCGTGGGGCAGCGTGGCCGCAGCCGAGGCTGCCGGCAGAGCGCTCCGGCCAAGGACAGCCCCAGCATTACTCGCCTGCAGAAGCTGAGCCTCACCCTTGCCTGGGGGAGGACAGATGCCAAAGGAAAAAGGTTTGAAATGCTGTGTTTCCTTACCATTTTTTCCAGTATCCCTCCATTCAGCTTTTGAATGCCTCTGGGTTTCAGCATAAGTAACTTTAGATATAGGTGGAGCTAACTGACACACCCCTTTCAAATCAGGAAGATACCTAAAGTCACAGATGGCAGTAGTTATTGTGCCACGTCACCGAAAATGTAACTGGGACCCTAGGATCTACTCAGTGTGGTGGAGAGGTTCTAATTGCTTTGTAGTCCCCTGGCAGGTCAGCCAGCTCTGCCCTTAATGTCACATCATGAGGCACAGTGATCAGCTCTGAAGGCATCTTTAAAGGAGGGGAGTCCCATAGACATAGGGGTGTGGGAACCAGAACTTACATGGCACCACATAAATCCAATATTCTCTGGGTCAAGTGTTTTGCTAGTTTCTGTGCCTATCTCAGCAGCCAGTGCAAAGAACAAGAGGTTTCCCTCAATTACCTTAGATCATAACTT
This sequence comes from Anhinga rufa, assembly GCA_013400875.1. NCBI lineage: Eukaryota > Metazoa > Chordata > Aves > Suliformes > Anhingidae > Anhinga > Anhinga rufa. Next base: position 1,908 of record VZTV01091398.1, on the reverse strand, counting down.
CTATTAAAACACATTAAAATATAGCATTTTGATTGTAGGGTTAATTCCACCAGAACAGAAAGGAGCAGTTACCAAAAGCCTCTCTTTTAGTAGAAGCAAGATAAAGTTCTTGGTCCTTTCTTACATAGGAAAACATTATTGGAACAAATAATGCATATTGTCCGTTAATCTTGTATTCTATTGTAGTACACATTTTGGAAAATGCTTATTTAAAAGAGAAATTCCAGTGCTAAGTTTTAACAGAACAGCAACTGATGTTAATAGTCTTCCTTTCTTGGTTAATAAGTTCTTAATGGATAGTTATTTTGTACAACTTCTTCTGAACTTAAATTCATGCCTAACTTTGAGGTGCACACAGAGCTAAGTTCTAAGTAGAACTGAGTCTTTAGTGTCTGCTTCACATTAAGCCTTGTTTGGATCCATAAATTAGCTGCTTACCTTCTTTGCCTTATCTGCAGGGCATGAATGTGTCTTTCTTGGAGATAAAGGAAAGAAATTATGGCTTTGGAGACGGCAGCTTCATGCACTTGTCTTCCAGAGGGGAGACTCAGGGATTAGCTTTGTGCTCCAGTGATTACTTGAGATGAATACTCCAACATGTCACTAAAATCTCTTGTTTATGTTGCTTAAGTATATAAGGATCTGAGCTTGATTTTATTTATTTATATATTATTTTACTATGGGATTTGTAAGCCTAAAACACTCAAGGTTTTTTGCAATCCCACCCTTGATCTGTATCTTGGACTGCCATGTATTTGGACTTACATAAGATAGACCTGTATGTTATAGCACACGCTGACATAGTTCCACTGAAATAGTTCCACCACATCTCAGGAGGAAGTGCAAGACACTGGGGATAGAGATAATGCTCTGTGTCCCAAACTTACTGTCAAGCTGTCTTAAGTAAACTGTCCATGTCCTTTCTTCCTCCCTCTATCAGCTGTGCCATTTTCTCCTGCCAACTCAGTGCTGAGGTTAATAGTCCTAATGGACCTAATGTGCTTGCATCAATCCCTGATGCTGGTGTGGGCAAACTGAAGCATGCATTGCACATAGCTAGTGTAAGGTCAGCTCAGTTTACCCTAGGGCTGTGGCCCCACTCTGAAACAGTGGAGGTGCTGCAAGGCACTGTTTCCTCCATCATCTCAAACAAAATGGAAACGGTTGAAATTTTTTATCATCAGCAGTGGTCAGTGAGTGGATCACCTACTGTTAAGGAGAACTTGTTTCCCCGTAAATGTCCATAGTGCCTTATTGCCTGAAAATACCCAGATATTTTAGAAGAGATTGTGTTTGGACTAAGATAGGCTTAGTTTATTTTCTAGATTTATTGAGAAACCAAGTAAGTGTACAAAAGTTTCAGATAAATGTTTAAAGGACTGCAGAGGTAATGTAGGCCCTACCTATGCCTCTGCACAGTCAGGAAAGGGAAAAGAATGTCCCTGCATTGCTGTATACATCCCATGGTGGCTGCTGCTCCTCTCTGACGTAGCTGAACTGGGGTGGAGATGCAGGCAATCTGCTCTGGTTAGAAAGCCAAAAAGCTTCAGGGAGAAAGCGATCCTCTGGGAAACTGCAGACTAGGACACATTTTCTGAATCTTTGGCCTGTTCTTGCACCAGGGCAGCTATTCACCATCCCTCAGATAAGATTGGATAAGAGAGACAGAATGTCCTTTTAGATATTCGTCAAAAAACACTCATCAGCTCCACTGAGATGGGGTCTATTTATACTATAATAAGCACAGATTAACCATTGTTGCTGTAAATTGTTTTCTAAGTTATGATTCTCTGAGGGACACACTACAGTATTAGCAAAATAGATACGGTGGTAGAAATGGGTTCATCGTAAAGTAACCCTATGACTAATTGCAGAGCTATGTAAGTTCCCTGTCCTGGTTTCAGCTGG
>VZTV01091392.1:4931-19769 GCA_013400875.1 Anhinga rufa | reverse complement strand
CCACTGCTCTGGCACCCGCACAGGAAAGAAGTTTTTCCTCATATTCAGGTGGAACCTCCTGTGTCCCAACTTGTCCTGTCGTGGGGCACCAATGAAAAGTGTCTGTCCCCATCCTCTTGACACCCACCCTTTAGATACTTATAAGCATTGATAAGATCCCCCTTCAGTATTATCTTCTCCAGGCTGAACAAACCCAGGTCTCTCAGCATCTCGTAAGAGAGATGCTTCAGTCTGCTGATCATCTTTGTAGCTGCATTTCCTATATTTTTTTCCAAGAACATTCACCTCATATCTTCAGAAGTGCTACCTGTGTAATAAAGAGTATAAAGAACAAGTGCTATCTGTGTAATAAAGAATAGAAGGAGCAAGAGCACATTCTCTCACTATTAGTAACAACTAAAATTATTTCATAAACTGACTCTTAGGTATAATGTGTCTTTCAAATGGATATGATGAGACTAAACTTTTAGTATGTGTTCCATAGATGATTTTTCATCTATTTCTTTTAAAATACGTAGCAGTGCCTTCAAAATTATATTAACATTTTACTAGATGAGAGCTGCAGTTTAGGCAGTCAAGGCCACACATATCAAGTAAATCAGACTTTGTATTGAAGAATTTTATATTGTAACAAATATACAACTTTAAAACCATTCGGAAATGAAAGGGGAAATACAGAAAGCTATGGAAATACGGGATTCTTCAGTAGTCCTAATTAGTTAAGATTTTTTTCACATTGCTAATAGATTTGAAAAATAAGTATTCAATAACTTATATATTATTGTGTGCATTTCTTAATGTTAGCAGGAGAGCTAGATGAAAAGGAAAATAATTTTAACTCGTTTTGATGCAGAAAGTGTTATCATTTTTTTTCCTGAGGTTTCAAGTATAAACAGTTTGCTTTAATATGCAATTTGAAGGCAAGAATCTTTGTTTCAAAAGGTTTTTAGAAAACAGAGGGACTTTATGCAGAGATTCATGTTCACAGTTTTTTAAGGTAGAGGTAACTGGAGGAAGATGGTTGGTATGTCTGCTAGAAATTATAGGTGGGTGAGCAGCTAGTAGTATGTAGAAACTTGTGATAAGCCTCTACAATTAAATACATACTTGTGTGCACAGAGCAGATATTCAGAGTTGTAAGGATTGGTGACAAAATTGTTTTTCTCTTTCTCCTGTCTTTTCCTTCCATAAGTTGGGATGGTAAGGGAAAGGAGCTTAAAATAAAGGAATCTTGATGATGAATAAAGGGGATCATAGCAGGTTGATGAAAAGCATAAATCTAAAATTTCAGAGGAGTGTTCAAATTTCTCTATTATTATATGAAAAGATCCACTGACTGTTCTTTGGTGTATGTAGCACCAGTCCAAGTGTAGTCAAAGTGAAATCAACCCTGCACAAACACTGTTCTTCAGAGCATTCAACCCATTTCACCATTTTTTTTAAACTATTACAAACTTCCTAAGTATATATGAAAATAATCTAAACTTTCTTTCTCCTTAATCTGATTAAAGTAAACAAGCAGGTGGACCACTTAGCCACTATATATGGATGACATCTTTTTTCCCCAAGGATTTTTTCAAGCTATCTCCAAGAGAAACTTTAGTAACAAGCAGTTACCCATAAAGAACTGTATGCCAGTTTATGATTCCTTGCCTTACTCCCAAAGCCTGAGAGAAAAATATTGAAATTGGATTAGTTTTCATCATGTTACCGCTAAATTCCCTAGACTGAGTTTAGCCAGCATATGGAACTGTATGAACTATACTTTCTATTCATGCATTTTGTGCCTCCTTAACCAGCAGTGTTTTTGCTGCCCAACACAATTTATCCCTCATTACCAGGATGAATATAACATAAAGCAAACAAACTTTTCTACTTTATAATTTTTGTTGGCAGCATTTAACATTTACATACATGGAATATTAGCACAAGGGATATAAAGTCATTATATACTAATGCTCTGCAAAGTGGAAAGACAATATCCTCAGCATCACTCTGCACTGCATTTCAAATGGCACATATCAGGCGATTTATGCTAATTTCCATCATTTACAGAACATAATGATACAAATCAGTTAGAATTCAGCACAACAGCCTCTAAGTGTTCAGAACTATGGAGAACACGATAATGGTCTCATTAACTCTAAGTTGAGAATTGAATTTCCATTTCTAGGCAAATCTGTTATTGCTTTACTCATGAACCACAACACTTTTCCTGTTTCATAGGTTATAAAAGCCACTGGTCAGCTGCATTTTTTTCACTTAGTGACCTCACTGAGGCCACCCAAAGCAATAAAGAAAGATCAATTGTACTGATCTTACCTGAAGTGACCTTATTGTCTGCTTTCTGGCTGGTATTAGCTTGACAAAGAACAGCGATATCCAACTTCACTTCATTTGTTTAGGAACCTTAAGTATATACTGAGTTCATAGTTTAAACCTTTGATATATTGAAAGGAGATGGCAATAGCACAGCAAATGTTTGCCTTTCAATTTGACATTACAGTGAGAAGGATAATAAACACTGTGTTCATAAGAATAAGTATAGCTAAAGCAAGCAAAAAGCCATCATTTCTGAAGTACATGAATGCTGGGAGGTATTAGGAGAAAAAGGTCAACTGACTGTCCAAAGCCTATCAAAAAGGCTGGTTACATCAAACAGTACAGCTAAGATATGTCCTGGATCAACAGCAGAAATATTTTTCTTTTTTTTCCTCCTCCTCCTCAAAAATTTTTATCGGTAGTTTTGACTAGAAAATTGAAAAGGACAATGATGAGTTGAGTAGACCCAAATTTGTTCCAGGTTATACTTAAGCATATTAGTCTCATCCCATCACACCGACAGGGTGCTATACAGTTGCTGATCCATAACTACAGATATATCTCAATTATGTAAATCCCTAAACTTTTATTTGCTATGGGAAGTAATTTACATAATTATTGTACACTTCATACTCAGTAGTTATGAAACTATTTTTCAACGCTCTGTCTTCTGAGTAGTTAATATCCCAGGATTACAGGAATTTCTGTTGTGGCTTCTATAAACTTAAAAGCATCACTTAACCCACATTAATCGTTGGTATACTAACATTAATCATTATAAATATAGTTCCCTTAGTATATGCCTGCATTAGGATTTTAGCAACTACCCAACAGAATTGCATCAAATTAAATAAATTATGCAAGGAGGATAACATATTAGGAAGTCAGGAATGACAGGTTCTATAAGTAAATATTTTCTATATCTGGGGACCTTCCAGTTGATAGTTTTCAAGTCAATCTGCTATGACTTCTTTGCAAATATTTAGTTAAATCCTTCTCATTGAAGGGTTTTCTTGGCTGGCTTTATTTTGCATACTAATTGTTATTTTAGACTATTACTGATCTAGGAAAAGTACTGTTATTAATTGTTTCACCTAGTCCACTATGAATTTTGTGTCACCTTTGATTTACCAAATTCAAATATATTAATTTGAAGGACAGGAAGAGCTATAACATAGCACTTAACATATATTTTTAAGAGGGAAGGATGTAAGTAAAGGATTCCATTTCAAAAGGTAACTGCTGTTCAAAGCTTTCTTAGTGCATTTATGACTTGCCAGATTTGTAGACAGTACACATGGGATCTAGAATATTTGTGGTTTTTCAAATCTTCAGCAGGACCTAAACACCAAGATAAATGTAAATGTAAAATTTGTAGGAAGAGCTAATTCACAAAGTAATAATTACAGTATCAGAACTGTCATTACAAAACCAGCATCTTCCACTGTGTAATAGCTTCTAGAAACTAAAAACTTCTCACTCTTCTTTGCCTCATCTGAATTGTATGGGTGGGCAAATAATCTATCAGAAAATGAAGGCTGAATGAGTAGCAAAAAAGAAATATTGTATTTGGCATGTTTAAAATTTTCATCTTGCCTCAATTTAGAAATATAAGAGGACTAAACTATACTCTCAATATGAAGGACAAAATGCATTTTATTACTTTCATGAACCCTGGTTTTCTTGTAAACAAGTAAAAATCATGTTAAGAGAACCATACTGATAATCAAAGACTTATGTGAACAAACAGGAATAACAGATCTGGAGAGACAGACTTTGGTTGTTGTGGTCATCTACTTTTGGGTACAAGTTGCTGTCAGCTGAACCATTTTTGGGTAATAAATTAATTTCTACATACATTTCCAATTTAAACTGGAAAACTGAAAACTTGCATTCAAATGCCAGAATATTATCTGCAGTCTTTTAACTTGATGCCTGCAATTCATACCCAAACAGATGGAAAAAGAAAGCACAGGACAAATAAATGCAAACAAGACTCTTTTTTGAAAGACTAGTATTACTTTTCTGCCATATAAACAGTATAAAGTACAAAGAGCTTACAGGGCAAAGCATTAGGCTGTGGGAGGAAGAAAATTGCAATCTTTTTTCTTACATCTTTTCTTATTCTTCCCATTTGCACCACAGCTAAGTTTAAGCAAAGAGCAAACGTTAAAAGTAGGAAACTCATGGTTGCAAATTTTTTTTGGCATACGTTACTCGTAAGATTGGAAGCAGAAGAAATTATGACTGACAGTCACAAAACTTCCAAAATAAAGACTTTCCATATTTTAATGTTATTGTGTTGTGAAATAATTTTGTAAATTAATGTATCAAATATGAATTCAACTGATATCCTTTTCTAGTTTTGGTTTAAGCCAGGCATCATTGCCTATAGAATCAAGGTCTTGCTCTTAACACTCTCAAGATTATGCCTTAAAACATCCCCTTGATATGTGTCTAAAGGAACAAATTGGTTTATTATGACCAGAAGGAGTAGCCAATAGAAAGCTCATGAGAAAAAAAAAATAAAATCTGTTGCTTTCTCGGCCAGTAAAAAAACCCAACAGCAACAAAACTCTTTCTAATTTGTCCATAAATCAATGCTAAATTTTTCAGTTGCTCTTAGAGGATGATCCTTCCCTCTGCTCAAGTTTGTTTCTGAGTTTCTTGCAAGCTGGCTCACTTAATGGCTTGTATTAATATTACAGTTGTGGCTGCAAAAAAAGATAAGCCAATATGAAAGGTGGATTTCCTTAATCTGGGGTTGGGGGTGGGGAATCAGCACCAGTTACAGCAACAAAGATTTGGAGTTTTCTGCCTTCTTCTGAAGCATCTGATCTGGTGAATGGAATGGGACATGTGTGGGACTGTGAAACTGGACTGTGGGAGAGGGTCCCTCTTCTGAGGTGATGAAGGACAGAAAAGGAAGGACAGAGGGGAGTTGGAGGAGGCATGATGGCTGATGTGAAGAGAGTGCTATAAAAAGTGCTCCAGCTTAAAAAGATTCCCTCTGCAGCTCTAAAACAAAAATCCAAAAACATCCTCTGTCTTGCAGGAAAAAGGTAATAAAACTCTGCTGAAAACAAATGTAAATAAATGTTAAATTTTAGGTGAGAAAGGCCACACCATCTGTTACTATGTACAAACAACAACATTATTAGATTATAAATAATGTATCGGCACAGAAGATATGGCTGCCTTCGGATTATTAGGTTAGGAGGCGTACAGAAAGACTCTATAAGCAGAAAAAAAGAATCACTTTTACAACTTAAAAAATAATCAGAAAACAACCTTATTGAGATGCGAATGAGAACAAGACAGGTCCATGCCATAGAAAGTCATGAGCAGCAAGGGAATGAAATAGTTATGATTTAAGGACAATATGTACAGATAGCAAAACTGAGAAGCTGGTGACTTCAGTCTTCAGTGCATCAGTCAATGCCCCTTGAGATACCTACAGTAAGTCAGACATAAATGATGGATGTAGTAAATAATTGTCCCTGGAACTGCTCTGTCACAGATTCTCCTAAAAACAGTTCATCTTTGGATGTGGTTTTATAAGACAGAGCAAGGCGATTAATCCTAATTGATGCATCAGGCTTAAAGGATTTAGATATTATTAAATACAAAGAAATCTAGCAATCCAAAATCTGAAAAAATCATGTACCAACTACAATAATATATAATTTGATAAATGTTAAATGAAAAGTCAGTTTATTTTCTACCACCAGGAAAAAAAAAACCCTTTGAAAATATAGTAGAGGAGTAGCAATGCTGTGTTTCTAGAAAAAAGGCTTCCTGAGAGTGTCTAGTAACAGAAAATATCAGTACTGTGGGATGTTACTGGTTTGTGTGTGTGTGAATGTGTGCATAAAAAAGCTCATTACTGAGTTATTCTAAGCCACATCAAATCTGGCATAGCTAAGAACTCATGCGTTTAGGTAACAGAGAAGTTTGCCATATGTTCTCTGCCCCTTGTGCATGTTTTATATACTTAGATGATATAACATATTCATTTTTGTCTAAAACTGTGTAATGTGTCATTCAAGCAGAGCTAGCCCTCCTCATGAAATATGGCGGTAGTCACAGATAGTATTTCGCTTACATTGTACTGCTGCACAACTGCCAGATGACTGTGCACCTTCTTTAAGAGTGTCGTGGTTTAGCCCCAGTCAGCAACCAAGCACCACGCAGCTGCTCGCTCACTCCCCCCTGGTGGGATGGGGGAGAGAATCGGAAGGGTAAAAGTGAGGAAATTCATGGGTTGAGATAAAGACAGTTTAACAGGGAAAGAAAGAGCCACGCACGCAAGCAAAGCAAAACAAGGAATTCATTCACTGCTCCCCATGGGCAGGCAGGTGTTCAGCCATCTCCAGGAAAGCAGGGCTCCATCACGCGTAATGGTTACTTGGGAAGACAAACGCCATCACTCCCAATGTCCCCATTTCCTTCTTCTTCCCCCAGCTTTATATACTGAGCATGACATCATATGGTATGGAATACCCCTTTGGTCAGTTGGGGTCAGCTGTCCCGGCTGTGTCCCCTCCCAGCTTCCCGTGCACCCGGCACAGCACGGGGAGCTGAAAAAGTCCTTGACTAGTGTAAGCGCTACTGAGCAACAACTAAAACATCTCCGCATTATCACCACTGCTTCAGCACAAATCCAAAACACAGCCCCATACTAGCTACTACGAAGAAAATTAACTCTATCCCAGCTGAAACCAGGATAGTAAGGGTACATATTGCTTTTCTAGCGTAACTGAGCAAAAAGTAGCCCAGCTTCAGAGCTCCCAAACTTGCTGTTTTTGACAAAGCACAGCTGTTACCACAAAACTTGTCCTGTTTTAACTCTCAGAGGAGATGGGCTGACATTTTGAGGGGGATCATGGGGAATTACCAAAGAAATTACCTTAGGTGTATTCAGCTATTCCTGAAACCATGAACATTCACCTGGCGTTTGCCATGGCTCTTTTGAAACCATTTTGTACCAACTGGTTCCAAGTGTGACTGGCCCTGCTGCCACCAGCTACAATTTAAGAGTGTGAAATATCTACACCACTCGAAATTATAGATTAAAAAAGCTCTGAGAATAAACTGCTAGACTGAGAAACTTGCAGAGCTACGATTTAGGCAAGACATTTTGTATTTAAAATGAATAGGACTCAAGTTTTCAATATGAACAACGTGATATGTCACTATAGAGAGAGAGAAACTGAACAAGTTTCCACTCCTACAAAAAATTTATAATTAGCAAGTCAATGTGATAGGCTCATTTAACAGCAGGCACAAGAAGTTCCTTGGGAGACATTATGAGCTTCAGAGTAGTTTATGCTGTCTCCTTGTTGTTACGTCAATCCAAGCACTTTATTAGGAGCAAAAAGATCATTATTTTGCCATTGGGTATGTCTATGTCTCTCTCCTGTCTTGAAGACCGTGTAGCACCTTTTTTCTCCTCAAAAGTAGATAATACTGGAAATGGTTCAGAGAAGAGTGGCAAGGATGATCAAAGGTCTAGAATGAATTTGATATCAAACACTTCTTCTATACATAGGTGTTGTGGGTTTGTTCGTTTGTTTGTTTCTAAATCCTGAAAGAGAGAAAAATAAGAGTGGAAAGAGGAAGAGGACAGAGATTTGTAAAATCATGAGTAGCATGGAAAAGGCAATTAGGAAATATGTTTCACTCTCCTCCAGTAGAGGTAATGACAACATCAATTAAAGCTAGGAGGTGACAGGTTCAAAAAAATCAGATGGAGGTGGTTTTCCTGGCACATTATAATCAAGCTGAGGAATTCTTTGCTGCAAGATGCTATGAGTTCATTAATCAATTAGATAAATTAATGGAACGAGACTGCACTGTAAAAACCACTAATATTTATATGAGTAAAAACAAAGATATCATTTATAATGATGGAATCTCCAAATCTTTAATCTTTTCAGCCTGGAAAATCCTGCGGATGCATTACTGTATGTTTACACTGTTCCATCATCTTCTCTAGGCTTCTAGTTTTGGCCACTATTAAAATATTAGGTTAGGCAGACTTCTTGGTTTCTGTCCTTATACCCTTACAGATATATTCTTTATATCTGTCCTTATACCCTTACTTCCTCCCTCCTCTACAAGGCTATGAATATTCTCTGACTTCCTTCAAGGAGAAAAGTAGTTAAAACGTGAAAACAGAAGGGAGCTTTCTTTTACACTATGTTCTTGAGACTGCTGTTGTTTCTTTCAGCTGATACTTAGAAATTCAGGTGTGTCATCATTTCCAAAACTTATGGGGAATGGATAACATCACTCTTAAGAATTTACAAGATTTATTTTTGTAAGCTGGACTGCAGTGCAATCCAATTATCTCTCTGTTATATATTATATAGTTTACTTGCATTCAGGGTATTTGAAAAAGAGTTTATTTTTATACTGGACAATTTCCATATTGTTGATTTATTGTGCTCAGTAGTGTGTATAATTCCCGTTTCTTCTGAAACTTTCAACTTTTATCTTGTGCCTTCAGTGTGTTTACTGAATTTTCAATGAATTTTATATATAGATGCAGATACCATGTGTCAAGATTAACAGGTCTATTTTGTAAGACTATTTCTTACAGAATGAGAAACCTTTCTGCATATAATGCCATAAAAATAAATATTCCACATTTATATATTCTTGCAATACCTTGATTTAAAACATAAAAAAAAAAATCTGACGGCTCTTTTACCTTTTATGAATTTCTAGATAATAATGTTTTTCTATCAACTTCAAAAGAAAACGGGGACAACATTAGGATGTGTTATACCATCATTCTTAAACAAGTCAAGTTCATTTATGGCATTGCACATACAAACGCATTTCATTTAACATGAAGAAAAAGAATGTTGCTAACAAGAATTTATCCCAGGGGATGCTAGCTGTCTTCAGTGGAAGTCCCAATGTGGCATGTACACTATTGTAGTAGATTTGGAAATCTTACAGAGCAGAGATATTCATAAAACATACATGAGCATACTTATTCATATATACTAAAAAAGTGAACATTTTTAAAACCAAACCTTTTCCTCTGCTAATGAATCATTTGCAGATAGAACTTCTTTCTCTTCTTTGCAATTTTAAGTGCATTTCTACAGCAAGTTTTAAACCCTGGTTCATTTTTCAGCTATAGAATATTTGCTATTTTAAATTGTTATTAATTATTTGCTATTTCACTGATCACATTAATAACAGTTTGTGCTTTAAAAGAATTCTCATAATTTTTAAAATATATTATGTAGATAATAAAAGATTTTCTAAAAATATTTTTAAACCCAGTAAAAATGTCATGAATTTGCAAGTAATCTCTTCATTTATCACCCCAAATCTGTTGTAAATAAAAAGTGACTTAGCCAAATATTTATAAGACTTAATTATATTAAAGATAATACAATTTAATAAAAGATCAATTAACGTAATTAAATAATGAATTAATTAACTTAATTGAGTTAAGTTACTTAGCAGCTTTGATATTATTCCCCAAGTAACATGGCATTAGTCAGATGTCTCCACTGCCTCATTAGATTCATCATTTGAACTTCCAGTTGTACCCTGGATAGCCTATTTGGCTGAAACCAAGCTGTTTGGCAATATTACTTCAGTTTAGAAAATAAATTTCAAGGGTGTGTTTCAGGAGTTCTGTATCTATTGCAAGTACAAAAGTAGAAGCAGAAGTCTGACCTTATGCTGAAGACAAAGGAGAACTGCTTGAACTGTAAGTTCAGAGGGGAAAAAATGTTGCATTCACAGGTCCCACACCGAGTCCTTTCTTCAACATCAAAGGAAAATATTTTCAAACCTTATATTTATATATCATTCATACAATCCCTAAGGCACTAGTGGGAAAGTGATATATAGTGGATAGAACCAGTAAAAAAATAATGCAGGATACAGCATTTTTACTTAATGCTGAATCGGTAAAACCATTCAGCGGCCAAACTGAAAATCATTCAGCACCAAAGTAGAGATTTTTATTTGTAAAATTCTTTCTGGAGATAAAGGAAGAAAAATGTCGCTAGCATCATATAAAGAGCAGGAAAACTGTTATAGTCGGAGCTGAACTTTTTCCAGTTGCTACTTAATGCAATTGCACACCTAGTCAACACTGAGGCTTGTAATTCCTGCTATTTACAGTACAGTTAAAAGAATGGTATGGTAACAGTATTTTTCTGGTGGAAAACAAAGTTTCCTTAGTTTGCTATTTAAGGTGTTAAGAATATTAATCACTCCTATTTACATCAGCAACTATGCTATGGCACATGCACAAACTTCTGCATTTTCCTGAAAAAAACCCTATTACTTCACAGGAAAGAGGCTGGCGGTGCTAGTGGAATTGTATACAGATCTGGAGGTCTCTGGGCTAATTATTTTGTGTGCACTAAAAAGAGATATGACTCAGCAGTCTTTTGTTACAGCACATGCAAACAGACAGACACAACATGGTTGCCTAAACCTTTGTTTTAAAAGAAAACTGCAAAATCCAAACTAAAACCAGGAATGTTAGCAAAACAGGTAGAAAGGTAAGACTTTGAAAATTACCAGAAATGGAAACAGAGCTCCAAAACAACAGCATTTTTATGAAGTTTTTGTTTTAAAGAAGATCTGTAAGTAGATCCTGACAAGATCCATGTAAGAAATGCTGCAAAAATTTCTCTTACTCCACATCCAGGTGGAACCGAGACCCTTGAAATTTAAGGAATGAAGAAGGAACAGGAAGGGAGCTCATGTAGACACTAACTATTCAAAAATAGCCACTAACCTGATACATAAAAGAAGTAGAAAGATGACTTTAGAAGATGAGGGCTCAGAATTTTTTATTCCAGTTTTGGACTGCTAGAAACATCTTCCTTAGCTCTGCATTACAGTGAAGTCTTAAGGAGGGCCTCACACACTGAGTGACCAAGTCCCAAGACAGTAAATTTATGTTAGGTGAGAAATCAGAACCCAGGACAAAACACATAATGTCCTTCAAGTCCCCCTCAAGATGCTGCAAATGTCTTTTTGAGCAAGTGACATTAACTAAGTGTCTTAAGTGTTGAATCCTCACAACCTTAAGCAAAAATCAATTGAAGCTCAGTATCCTAAGGAAGTGGAATACCTTGCCTTCATGACTGTCAGTTCTGAGTTGCTTAACACAGTTTGACAATGCAAAGCAGACTAACCTCCTGCTGTTTGTGGTTTTTTTTTAAATTTTGTTTTTGTTTTTTAGGTGAATCATTCATAGCAGCTTGCTCATTTTTCATCGTGTTCACATAAAATATAATTGTTCCAGATATAGAAAAACCACCTGTGCATATATATGTGTGCACCCTTTACATTTTCTCACAAGCATACAGGATAGTCTGTGCTTTTTACATGTATCAGTGGGTACTTTAAAGGCAATCTAAGGTGACAGACACAATAGAACCACAGTCCTATACCTCCAGCTCCCTTTTCATTGTATGAAATCCTCTTCAACGCAAACAAGCAAAGTGATTGTTGATGGAATTAATTTCATGCTGTGGTTAACAGTATAAGAAGTATCCCTATGAGGAGACAATATTTTATGCCTTCAGCTCTCCTGCACTTGAAGAAAGACTGGTGTCTTTCTCTATTTGCATCATAATGAGCCTTAAAAGACTAGCTTTCTTCATGTCTGTAAATATAGAACATCCTTGGATGTTCTAAGAGGCATAACAAAGTGCTATACACAAACTGAAAGCTAGGTATGAGAGTGGACTACCACCACTTTCCTCCCACTCAGTCCAGGAATGCCAGAAAAATATTTTCTTGAATCAAGACCCATAAATTCATACAATCTTTTGAAAAAGTAATTTTGTAATACAAGGATGGGTGCAGTTCTGATGAGAATATCAGCATGTGGTTTGAGTTCTGCTGTGGCAACAGATACATGATGGGGCAAAGAAGTAAGAGGCCTAGATTTATGGATGTAATAACATCTCTCTGAGTCTTCTCAGTAAATCAACACTACTGCTATTATCTATGCTAGCTTAATTAGACCAGCACAGGCATGCCAGGTTCTACTATAACAGCATTATTTTCTTTGCAGCTATATTCCACATATGTATATGGTAAACAGGTTATAGTTACCCTATTGATTTTGGCTGGTGCTGAAAGAAAACCTTTGTTTCTTCTTTTTAAATTTGTTAGATAATTTCCATGTGCACTTACTTCTTCACAGATTGAGGCACAAATTTATATATCAATCATAAATATTTCAATGTTTACTATTATTTTTACTATTAATGATGAGTTGCACTCTCCACAATTGTAATCTAAACAGATTTATTAGATGATGAGTGATGCTGCATTACATAGTGAAGCAATCTGTACTGTGTCCTTTGCCAAAACCCAGATGTGTTAGATTCAACCTGATGTTAAACACTTTGTGTAATCTTAACAACTCTGCCTCTCGGTGTTCTCAGAAAGTTTGTATTTCTTAATTTGTGGTAGACTTAAAAACTGACCACACGTAAGCAACGGTAACATAGCTCATTCTTTCTCTCTTCACCCTCTCTTTATTTTAGGCAAGCTCCCCAGATGTTCTGGCTGCATGCAGATGCACAGTACAAGAGTTTTGGCAGTGTCCTATAGAAATCTATACTTAATAACTGAAAAGAATTAAAAAAAATCAAATAACAAAGGTTGTTTAAACTGTTGAGACTGAATTATTTTTTGACGTCAAAAAAAAATCAATATAACTGATGAATCAGCTGAGAATGTTAAAGCTTACAGAACAACACTTTAGATTGATTCCTAAATTCTGAGAACAACATACTTTATTATCTCTGTAGTTGTCTGGACTGCTCTGCACAACTACAATAAAAACCTAATTTATCACTATGTCACTACAGCATTATGCCTGTTTAACTTCAGTGGTTTCAATGACTTACTGTGATAAATCAGGACCCCAAAAAGCACAAGTGTAAGATACCATAAATGTCCATCTGTTGAACCAAATCACATGCTCTGCAAAACAAGAACAGCTGTTGATAAAAGAAAACTATCTTAAAATCTTTTAATGCTGTACTGAGTTGACTGCTATTAAGCCATATAGCAAAGCAAATCAAGGCCTTGCAAAGACGACTTTTATCACTACTGTGTTATTCTGGAACTGGAAAAGCAAAATGGAACCTAGGAAGAATCTGCAAGCAGCAGAGCTGAGAAGAAATGAAAAGGCTTGAGGTCCCTGCTCTAAGACACTAACTAGCACTGAAACACCATGAGAGAGAAGCACCATTAAAAAAAATTAAATTATTGACTGTAAGCAGAATAAAACCACCATGCATCATCATTTTGTTTCTTCTGGTGGTAAGCAAGTCAAACACAGTCCCTTAAAAGGGCAAAAGTCTTTTAGAACACTAACTTCCACTAAAACTTTAAAAACTAATAAGCAATATATAAAGCAGAAACATGATTATTTCCTTGTGTCTTCATGTGATGCCAATCTTTAAGTGTGGCACATAACGATTTTTAACAGGCACAAGCTTAATGAAGAAATAGTTATTAAACTTCTATGTTAATGTGGGATTTTAAAAATACATAAAAGTAAACAAAATCTCATATTAGGTAAGTATGGTCACAAACTATAAACCAATATAACAGCTGGTTAGGTATTAACAGGATTTCTGTAATAAACATTCCCTCTTCATTATTAGGAGGCAAAGCAAGCCCACCTTATTGAGCTTTCCATTAAATTAGGAATGCTACTTGTACCTTCAAGTAAAATCCCTAAAAAATTGAAAATAACCTTAAAAGGAAAATTGACTATAACTTTTGGATGTTTTTCTTATCTCTTCTTCAGCACATAGACACAAAAAAATCATGAGCTGTGACCTCTTAGTTTGTCTCAGCATTTTCATCTCAGTTCCCTCTGACATCTCACACCAATGTAGTGAAGGAGGAATGTAGAAAAAAATCACTTCTGCCAGAGGTTCCTATTAAAGGTCTGGGGCAAAGAACCATGGATAGGTTGAATATTATAAAATGTAGACCACTGATCAGATCTGTAACAGAAACACCATTAGGAACTAGCAGGACTTATATTGTCCATCTAGGGCATCAGACACTCACAGAAACCAGCCTTTTCAACTAACATCAGAGCTCAAAATTCAAGGTAAACAGAAGTCCTGCAAACAATAACTTTACAGCAAAAGCTAAAGAGATCGGAAGTATTTCAGTCAAGACTGATGTATTAAGCTCCACTCATTCTTCAAGTTTATTGAGACTTGCCCTAATCTGCACCCTGTATTTTACCAGAAAGAAGTGTGAGAAAAAAGTAAATCAATTCAGAAGTCCACACATTTAATAGCTAAAGCTATACATTCCCAATAGTGCCATCACAAACACAGCCTTTGTGCAAACAAAGGTCAGGCTGACGGTAGGAAAAGAATTGTATGGCTGGAGATTCATGGCAAGACTGTCTTCAGGGCTGGAAAACAGAAGGCTATAGCGTTTCTTCCTTTATCCCCTTATTTATTGTTCAGACTTCAG
>VZTV01091391.1:8403-18522 GCA_013400875.1 Anhinga rufa | reverse complement strand
TCCCACTCCCTGTCCCCCTGCACAACTCAGGGGGAAGAGGTGAAGAAAATGAGGAGTGAAGTTGAGCCAGGGAAGAAGGGAGGGTTGGGGGGAAAGCATTTTAAGATTTGGTTTTATTTCTCATTATCCTACTCTGATTTGATTGGCAATAAATTAATTTCCCCAAGTTGAGTCTGTTTTGCCCACGATGGGAATTGCTGAGTGATCTCTCCCTGCCCTTATCTTGACCAGCGAGCCTTTTGCCATATTCCCCCCCCCAAGTCCAGTTGAGGAGGGGAGTTATAGAGCAGCTGGGTGGGCACCTAGCATCAAGCCAAGGTCAACCCACCACATTCAGGAAGAAGAATCTCAGACACACTTCCACTGGAGTATTTCTATCCAGCTGGTTTGTGTCTCCTTCCTTCCTCTTTCCTTTCTCAAGTAAGTGCTGGTTGATATAAGTCCTACTTTAGGATGCCTCACCTCTCTGATTTACTACACAGGGAATACAGGCACCAGCAACTTTGGGGTGCTGCAGCATTGAGTATCCAGGTTTCTCTTCACATCTAGCCCTATTTCTCTGTGAAGAAACACAGTCTCAAGAGCAATTCTGGGTTGTAGTAGTCAAATTTATTTCCACTGTAGAAGCACACTTGTTTCAGTAATAAAAAAATAACATTTTCTTTGCAGAATAAAAGTAATCCTGTAGTGGTATAAATATATTTACTTGCACAAGAATCCATGTAAGTCACTCAACATATATTCAGATTTAGTATTCTCATAGTCATAAGTTTCAAACAGAGTCAACAAAAGGTAGTTATTTGCAGAAAAACAAAAAATGTGAAGTCTGGCTCAGTTGGGATTTAAACATATATGAAATAATAGAAAGCTTCCTTGTGGTTTAATATTTTGAATACATACATTGCTTATGAAGAATACTGACAGTCTTCAGCACTGACCAATTCTGTTTATCAAATTAAAATATACTATATGGTGTTAGCCATAGAAGCCTATTCTGACTGCCTCTCAGACACAACCTCAGTGCTGGCCAGGCAGAACTAATATCAAGAGCGGTAGTGTTGAAGCTCAGCACTCCTTAGCCTGTGCTCAGCCTCCATGTCTCCACTCCCAGACTCCCATCTCCAGCTGCTGTTTTTCAAGGAACAAACCAGGTCTAGCAATTTACTTCGGGGGTCATCACAGACTCATCAGACAGCATGCCTGATCAATCGGTAGGCCCCTATGCTATACTAAGACAGGTGCTATAGTCCATATAGCATCATTAATGACCTGGTGCAACCAACAGTCCAGCTTACAGTAGGCAGGGTTGATGTGCAACTTTATCTAGTATGAATACTTTGTGCAAAAGGAAGAATATTATTTTCTGCACTCTCATTCAGTTCAAGCCATGGAACAACAGTAAACACAACCGCAGTGAGTTGAACTTGTACTTTAACTTTTAGATAATTCTTGACTCTTCCCAATTTTAGGGGTGGAAAAAAAATAAAAAGTGAAAATTAAGTTTAATGAATCAATCGCATCATGAGGGTGTTATTGTGTTCTGTCTAACTTATGCAGCGTGTGGGTTACTGTCAGGACCATGCCCTCACAACATATGTTCTTTTATTCTGATCATTCCTTACTGTTAGTACAGTGAAAAAAGTACAAGGTTCAGCCTTGATTCTTAATGTGTCTATGAGACAAGAACACCGAACTAACACAACACAATACTGAAGACAAGGGAACATAACACTTAGTTCTGATACACTGAAAAGCAATTTCACACATTAGCTCATTTATGTAGGCACACTGATATATTGAGCACCATTTTTTTTCTTTTTCAGTTTAACATCAACATTCAAGTCTGAACAGAAGAATGTTAAGCCTCTAGAACAGTTTCAGTATTAAGAAAAAAAACTACCTCTATTTTACAAACATCAAAACACTAACGTTGACACTTCAGTTGAGAAGTTCACTGCAAGTGACCCTCCCTCTGAATTCGAAGGCGCTCCTTCTCCACCTGCAAGCGTTCCTTCTCAATCTGCAGCTTCTCCGACTCAAACTTTAGGAACTGTAGCCTCTCTTTCTCTAACTGCAAACGTTCTTTTTCAAGTTTTAGCTTTTCAGTTTCTAGATCCAGAGGCTGCATGATGGGTTTTTCTGTTTGGGTGAGCTCATTTTCCAGGGCAGGTTTTTCAGCATGCAGAGTCTCTAGCCTGAGTTTCTCCCATTCAATCTGAAGTCGCTCCTT
Organism: Anhinga rufa; assembly: GCA_013400875.1. NCBI lineage: Eukaryota > Metazoa > Chordata > Aves > Suliformes > Anhingidae > Anhinga > Anhinga rufa. The sequence goes on along the minus strand of VZTV01091391.1, from coordinate 16,292 downwards.
CTCAATCTGAAGTCTCTCACGCTCCAAATCAACATGCCGCAACCGTTCTTTTTCAATTTGCAGGCGTTCCTTCTCTACTTGCAACCTTTCGGCTTCAATGTCTAGTCGCTGCTTCTCCAGCTCCACCTTCTGCTTCTCCAGATTTATAAGCAAGTGAGAATCTTCATAGGCTAGCCTAGCTTGAGCAGAGCTTAGATTTCCAAACTCTTCAATGTGGGGGAAGTCTGGTAGGTCATTTTCCTTTTTCGAATCTGGCAAAACTGATGACAAAATTTCTTCTTCTTCCTCAATAGGAAACTGCAGAGAGGAATGCGACAGACACTAATTAAATTCTACTCTTTATGCCAGATTAAATGTGTTACACACAACTTGACTGAAAGGACATATTGGGTTTTTTCATCTTAAAAGCTACTCAGAACTGTTTAACTCGCATGCTGTGAAATAACCATGTTAGATCAAAAGACTCTTTTCTACCATTACACAAGTAGAGAAACACACTTTATCTACCAATTAATATCTGGTAATGAAAAATAGAAAATCAGCTTGTCAGTGGACATGCAAGAACATACAGAGCAGTGGCACAGGCTGCCCAGAGAGGCTGTGGAGTCTCCTTCCCTGGAGACATTCAAAACCCGCCTGGACGCGGTCCTATGCCCCCTGCTCTAGGTGTGCCTGCTCACGCAGGGGGGTTGGATAAGATGATCTCTGGAGGTCCCTTCCAACCCCTACTGTTCTGTGATTCTGTAATAAACAGGACTTGTTTAACCAATTTTGTATTATCACATTTGCTGTAAAGCTATTTATGATGCAGAAGACTAGGTGGTTAGGACCATTGCTCTTGGTGGACTGTGACAACTCGTGCAGGATTATAGCCTCTATGTGCTACAAATTCATAGTACACAAGGGACAATTGTCTCCCACTAAGTATGCTGCAAAAGAAAGGCAAACTGAGGAAGATCAGGGTTCAGAAAATCTTAAGAGAATGAGAGCCACTGCCAGTCCTCCAGCATTAGAGCAGGCAGACACTGTTCTTCAGCAGTTGCCAGACAATAGTCTCACTACCATTCAACAGCTTATGGTGATTTTTTTCCCCAGCACATACACCAGCTGAGCTAAGACAGGAGTTGCTTCTTCCCCTTCCACCCCCTCCCCCCAAAAAAAAGCCCAAACCAAAACTGTTTGAGTACCCCTTTTTTAAATGAGAACTATGTATTTGTACAGGTACAACAAAACTATCCAAACATCCAACTTCACTCCAGCTGTCTGCCTAGTCCAGGTCAATCACGGTACTACTAGGAGTAACAACCTGTCTACAGGATCCACAGCTGCTTGCCAAATTCACACTAAAATTCTAACAGAGAGGAATGAGTGACTGACTTATACAAGTACAGTTTTCATCTCCTGCGGGTTCATTTTAAGAAATGCAAACAGTATTCCATTTCTTTCTGTACCTGCAGGTAACATATACTTGCATTTGTTAAAGAGGTGCATTTCTCTTCTCTGTTCATCCATCCAGACAGCATAAGTATTAAAATAACCAGTTTTCTTCAACAGCGTATTTTCATTCTACTAACTGAACTAATTATTTTCTATGGCACATACAAATGGAAAATATATGTGCAAATACATATTCAAAGTTGAGGGATATCAATTTAATAATCAACATCCAAGACCTTTACACACAATTGCAAGCTGCTAGATTTGCATACCATCTCTCTGAAACATATTTGTTTCTACAGTTTCTTTAATTCACACATTCAGGGAAAAACAGAAACAGATGCTATGAAGAAACACAGCAAAAAGCCTTATGCTGAAATGAAATGAAGGCCATATTGCATATAGCTAGTGTATGTCAGTCACTCACTTCAAAATTCTGCGGATCCTCCTCTTCCTCTTCTACTTTGATTTCCGTTAAGGATCCACCGGCTTCTCTGAAGTCAGTGATATTTTGCCATTCAAAACTAGATTCAATTGCAAATCCCATTTTCTCATCCATGTCTTCATTGAGAGAGTCATCTAAATTGGATGAAGGAAGGTGAAACCCAGCACCTACTACTTTGATGTTTGCATTCAGACGTTTTCTCTTCATGAGTGCTCTCCAGTCAAGGTATCGCCTTTTCACTTCTGTCCCTGTTCTTTGCTCTCCTTCACCTACAGCATTTACACACTCTGCTATTTCCTCCCAAGCTTTCCGTTTCATCTCATTAATTGTTGTATTAAGTTGCTTTGAAAAGAGTACTTCTCTCCTTTTTCTGATTTCCTTAAGGAGAGTTTGAGTTTCCTGAACACTAAAATTGCTTTTTCTTTTTCTTTTTAATTGTTTCATTTTTTCCAGCTTTAACCTAATAATTTCACCACAGTAGACTACAGAGATGATCTGACACTAATCAGTTATTAATACAAATATAATTTAAAAGCCAATGAAAGCAGAGCTCAGTTCTTGTGAAGTGAATTTTCTCTTCACTTTGTAGTATTTTCCTATTTGTCAGGCTTCCTAAGAGAAAAAGAGCAAACAACATAAATCTCCGAGGTATACACTGTAAATTTTCACATAACGAACTTGACTCCTAAGTCATAATTTAAGGAATGCATACTCTGAACTGATTGTTCATTCCATAGAAGAAAACCATTTTGTTAAACTCTGAATATAAAGTAGCTATAGGTACCTTCTCTAATCTCATATGAATTATAAATCCATTAATACATCCATGTCACGAACCATTAAGAATGAGTTGATATTTGTGTTACAAAAACATAGCTATTTTCCTTCAACTCTTAAAGAGTTTTGCCAGTTGGGATTTGCATAAGGCTGAAATTTGACATATGTATTTCAGTTTGAATGATAAATTATTTCCAAAAAGAAGCTAAAATTGTTAGATTATTACTTCAAAAATGTGAAATGTTTAGGGGACTGAAATTTGTGAGACATTTTAAATGAGACATCATTTCCAGCCCCCCCCAAACAAAAAGTTTTAGAGGCTCTTCTGACTTATCTTAATCACAAAAAAAGAACTGGAACAATTCTGCTGCATGTCAGAAAATAACTATTAGTTCAAACAAATGTCACGCATTAGAGATATTTTAACAGGAAACAGATTTAGGAATAAGTCATTACATGACCATGGTAAAACCCTCCTCTATCCTTCTCACACTGTGAAACACCTGATGTCAGTTGTCATGACAGGTTGAAAGCGTGTCCAGTCCTCTACCCTCAGCAATAGCTGGTCCTATGCCTGATGCTGACGAGAAAGCTAAACCCTGTAATACACCTGACAGATTGTGCATAACTCTGGACAGAAAGTGGAAAGTTTGAGTGGGAGAAACAAAGGACAATTAATGCAGCGATGAATATATCACAGACCATATTACCAGAAAAGAAAAAAAAATTAAAGCAGAGACTAAGAATAAAAAAGGGTTCTTGGTCAGACTGCTCGGTAATGGTCCAACTTAGGATTTATTTTGACCTTTCTTTTGTACCACTTTACCTACCACTTTAGGTAGGCATAAAAGGCTTTAAACCAAGCAGGCCAACAATTCACTATACAGTACTTAGTTTCAAGCTGTTACATTTGTTCACTATTAATCTAGTATAGCTTTTTTGTCCACCTGAAGCAAATGGCTTGTAGATTATATATTTGATTGCTACTGACTAATAGACTTAATCCTTAAATAACTCCCCACCCCAGATACACAGGATTCTTAAACTACGAAGGCTTTTTGGGTTTCCTCCTGTTATTCTCCTAAACTTAGTTAAAACATACACATCAGCACATTACATAAAAACTCCCCATTTGGGGGATAATGCACATAGTAGTTTAGACATTGTCCTTCATTTCCTATGTGCTATTGACTGTAAATGCATTTCACTTGCAAAGTTTTCCACATCAAGCAACATTCTTTCATACCCAACACATAAGAATGCTGCCATCAAATATTTTTTAAAATGTTGCATTTAGGAAACTGGCTTACCACTTTTCCCCGTTAAAATATTGCCCTCACTGTCAATGCATTTACTTCTGATGGTTACTAGCTAGCAAATATGCAAAACTGTGTCCCAAGAAGTCAACTGCATAAAGCATGAGCGTGTATCAGCACAGACCACGCTCTACAGTGCTCCCATGCAGTTACCCAGCACTTCTGACCCCTCAGACTCAAGTTGGAAGCGCCATGTTGCTCTTTAAGATGTGTGAAACTTCCTGACCTTTTGAAAATAAAATACTAATTGGTTTTGAGAAAAAGGGAATTATTTAAAGAAATAATATAACCTACACCTACTGTTTTAATGTAGACCCTTAACTTGACATGACCAGTACTAAAAAAACCCAAACCAAACAAAAACCCAAAACAAAAACCTGTTTAAAAAGTCATATTTATACCACATCACAGCACTGTATCTGCTAGAATTACGTAATTCTTTTCCTAGACCTTTTATCTGATCTTTAAGCATCTCCCTTAACCTTCATTATTATAAGTTTACCATGAACAGACTTGGACTTTCAAGGAAGCAGCATCATATTTGCTTGTCTGGCAGTAAATCAATTTATTTGGTACTTGCTGTGCTTTTCAAACACAAATTACAGCTTTAGTGCTTGTCTATTATTATGGCAACTGAATTTCTTGACCTATGTATCAAATTCTAAGTTTATCTTGTGTAAGGTTTTCTTTTTTAATTTTTTTATTAAACTTTTTAAAAGTGACCAAGCAGGCAAATTTTTCAGAAAAGTTACCTGCACACAGCATGAATTAAGAGCATTTTTAGAAGCTTCACTGTTAATAAGGCAATTATTCTGGACTGATAAATATATACATTAAGCTGTCATTCCTGGTTACTGGGGAATGACCAAGTACTCCTGTCTTCACGCTGGCTTTAGAAACACACACATTTGCACTTACCTGTTTTCAGGGTGGGGAGTGTGTGTAAAAGATTCAGAGGTATCTGTTTTGAGGTGGTCTTCCAAAAGGTAAAAAGAATTACATGGAGTTCTTATATACAATATAAATTTCACAAGAGCTATAGTATTTCTGACTTGTCACTACCAAGACACTGAATCTCTGTTTATAAGGTCACACTTATTTTTATTGAAATCAGTAGGATTTCATATTTGATTTTAAGCATGTACTTAAGTGAGCATTCAAGTACTTTGCTAACTATGGAAAAATGGTCAGACCTTTCCCAAGTACTTGCCAATTGGATATGTCAAACTCTTGAAAGTACTAGTAAATACTTAATTGTCTAAATATGGGACTTTTGCTGAATCACAGCCATTTTCATCTCAAGATATGCTAGCTAAGTCCTTTATTTAGCTCCAGCTGGGATGAACAAGGTTCTAGTCATTCCCCAATAACAGGGGTCCACGGGATTTTAGAGACTCACACGGCATCTCTATTTACCCTGGCCCTCCCTAAATTTCTCAGGGCTAGCACAGCAGGATAAAGTGGGCACAATTGCAGGAAAACAACAACAACAAAAAGGGGTTTCAAATCAAATTTTCATCAACATTTTTTTCTAAATATAATTCTACATTAATGTGGAAGACACAGCCAGCCAAGCTTTCACCTTAGCTCCAGAGAAGGTTGAGAGTAACCTGCCACAAATGCCAGGTTACCCTATGGGTCAGTGTCACTGCTCCTTGCACAGGTGTTGTGCATCACCTGCCTGATCTCTCCAGCTGCTCTTTGTGAAGTACCTAATCTTGGGTTTGGATTTTACACCACAAGCAAAGCACATAACCTTTAAGAATTATAATACTAACTTGGAAACTACTGGCATCCAGTTCTTTTATGTAAAAGTTTTCTTTTAGACTTTTTTTTTCTAGAACATGTCTGATACTGGGAAATTCAGGAGCTTGTAAAACAGCAGTAAAGACTACCTATTTTAAAACTCATGACTATTAACTTCCGATTAGTAAGGACATCTTACCTTTTCTCTTTCCTTTTTGAAAGCATATTGCCTCATTAAAGGCAATTCACTTCTTGTTAATATAAATGGGTGTCCATGAATTCTCTTAACAGTATATTGACTTCCAGAGTTAGATCAACTCCACTGGGGATCTGTTTACCTTTCTGATATATTAACTAAAAAGCATTATTATCTGAAGCTGATGTTTGGGATATTCCGGTTTCTGACATTGCTAGATGGGCCCCAGGATATTACTTTTTAATGCAGAAAAATGAACTGTTACATGCTCAAAGTATATAAGGGACAGGAATGGTAATAAGCTAGGACTTGAACATATTTTAGAAAAAAAACAAACAACAAACCTATCACCATTTTGAAAAGCATGATTTACAAAAACATGACATAGAACATGTTCAAGTTTTGCATTGATATGAAGCCTAAAGCAAGAAATGCATATCTTTGGAAAAAAACCTGTAGGCAGACATTACAGTTTTTCCAAAATCAGAACTGTAATTGCCCTACATTTTAGTGTCTTTAGCAGAGGATTCCACAGCAAATAACATCTGTTGAGTGCACCAACTGGGAAGATGGACAGTTCACTCAGAAAAAGTACGTGGAAATGAGAGCAGAGATGGAAATTTTTTTTTTTGTCAGATCAAGCCACTTACACCACTATGAAGGTAAGATAAGGCATCCGCAGGAAAAAAAAAAATCCTTCTCAACTATACAACCAAAAGTACTTCTGGTACATGACCAAAGACAGCAGTCACCTGACAAGGAATAGCTGCAGTCTGTTCAAGTAACTGAGAAATCCCTGGGAAATAACAGAGGACAGAAGCAGCCCATTACATGACCAGCCACGCACTCATCATACAGCATGGTGCTAGCTGCAAATGCAAAATGCATATTTTTACAGTTTGGGTAGAAATGCAAAGTACTGGCTAGAAAAAAAGGAACAATTCTGATCATATGGTAACAGAAAGATTTCAGGGGTCTTCCAGGAAAGATGGCAACACGGAGCTGTGAGTCTGATGCAGCCCTGTCAGGCCAGAAGCAACCTCCAGTCAAGAAGGTCCTCATCACTGGACTAAAGAAACAGAAACTATTCGTCAGGGTTGAAAGAAAACAAGCAGTGCAAAACTAAACTGAGCACTACATAAACACACATACACTGAATAACTTTTATGTACTTAACAACAGAGGCATCCACGTTCTGCCTGTGTGTCTTTGTTTCCTTTGCTCACACCTTGTTGTGTCAACACATGCTGGACCAACAAAAAAAACAACCAACAACAACAACAAACCAACAAACCAAGGAAGCAAGAAAATCCATGCATTTACCAGAATTGAAGGGTTGTTGCTAGCATCAAACTTGAATTATTTTGTAGAAAACACATTACTTTTACTGAAGTACGATGCCCTGATGGTTTGCCTTTTTCTAAGCTTTCAGAGCTTATGATTAAAATAAAAAGACTTTAAATCAGGAGGACCTGCTACCTTTTTTTTTTTTTTTAATAAAATCTGAGAGCCTGAGGATCTTTACACGACACTAAAGCCTAGGGCTTTCCGGGAAACTTCGTATGTGATTTATAATGGATGGCTACATTGGCTTGGAACAACTTATTCTTTTGTATTAAGAGCGGCCTTAGTGCAGGAGGATCTGGGTTCTGCTGATCACAGGTCACCAAACGGAGCGCCCTCCCTGCAAGGACCCTGTGGTTCGAGCACCTGGAAAGGCAAGCACTGGGGGGAACCACCGCCACCTGAAAGGCTAGCTTAAGGAAGCGGAGAGGAGGTACCGAGGATGGAAAGCAGCCGCGGATTCCGGCTGCCGAGCCCGCAGATTCATCGGTCAGAAGTTCCCCACCCCCCGGGAGCGGGCCCACGGGCGGGGGACGCCCCGCTCCGAGCGGGCGCGCACGTCGGGGGGCTGAGGGCTGGCAGAGCCCGGCCGGAGGCGCCCCCACCCCGCGGGGCCGGGCCCCGCCAG
>VZTV01091387.1:12447-23759 GCA_013400875.1 Anhinga rufa | reverse complement strand
ATTTTTTTAATACAAAATTGAAGCTTTTTTTCTAGTGCATGTGTGCATGATCTCAAAACCAGCTAGAGGCTGCATTGTGTTAGCTGTATGTACAAGAGTCAGTAGTTATATACCTAAGAGTACAGAACTTGAGTGCTTCACGCTTCTGGTAATTTTACTCCTACATTTGCAGGACTATTCAGCTGATTGTTTTCTAAGAAAAAAATAGCTTCAAAATTATACCGTTATTTGTTTGATCTGTGAATGGAATTTTCCTTTGCTTGTCAGAACATGTGCTCTAACAGTTTTGAAATTGTTCTAAAATAAACCTTCTAGCTATGGGGGAGAATACTTTTTCTTTAAAGTTGAGCTGCCTAAAGAAACTAACCATCGCCTTGAGACTGGGGAAGGATATCTGCCTTGGTATTTTTGGTTTGGAAATAAGGTACAGATGGAGTGAAGAAGGAGCTTTAGACAATGTGGAAGGTAAGAAGAAATAACCAAAACTGTGACTTTTCCAGGGAGATGTTGTTCTGCTTTGCTTGAGAGGGTTACGGATGTCTTGTCAACTGTCACCTGTAGAATTTGACACGAGTTTAAGATTTGGGAGGGGAACTGGAGAGTTTTACTGGCAGATCTTTCGGTGTCTGTAAGCCTATCGTGTCAGAAGAAAAGAATGGTATATGGTTTTTTTCAGGATAAGATTAGGTTAGCATTATGAACAGCACAGAAAGAGTAGACTTACTCATGGACCACACAGCAGGGTCTGCAGGTCTAGGTTTGATGGCTGCAAGTGGTTTATGAAATGTTCTGTGCTGGGTGGTTTGTCTTCTTTGCTTTACAGCTTAGGTTATGGCTAAGGACAAGGTTAGGGGCACCAGGGTTACAAATCTAAATTTTGTAGAGTCTCATGGTGAGAGAAGCTAAAATGAGGCTTGGCATTGATAATACAAATGGGGTAGAGCACTGAAGGCAAATCATGGGTATTGGCAACTTACGCCTTATCTGTTGGTACTGGGTTGACACCACCACCAACAAGTTACAAGACTCTTTTATTTCTTGTCTATTCATAAACTTTTAATATATGTGACACTCCATTCACTGTCACTGGTCAAAGCATTGGTCTGTAAGGTTTTGAATACACAGCTTTGTGTAACTTGTTGGACTTCTGCTTTTTGTTTCATTGCATTGATCATACTGTTCTGCCGCTTAATAATTCATTAGATAGTTCAATCATATGCAATGTAATTCTATGAAATCCGGAATTAAAGGGAGTTTTTAGAGTTGTGCTCCTAAATATTGAAAAACTTCCTAGTATTCAGTGACTTTTCATTATGATATTGACCTTTTTTGAATTCCTTGAGCTTTCTAAAATTGTGTTTAAAACAATACTAATTTCCTAAATTCTGTAGGCCTTGATTTCTTACTGCAAGTGCTCTGCCACATCTTCAGTGTATTGTGGCTCTAAAAGGGCAGATGCATGGAAGCCTCTGAACAGGGTATTGCTCTTTGAAAGTCTGCTGCTTACTGATGTGTGTGCAGGTGTAAAACCTCTCTCCTATCAGCATTGCAGCACACTTATTGTACAGAGCTTTGACTTCCTTTGTGTGACTGAGAACTGCTGAAGTACAGCATTTTTTTACATTATTTTGAAAACTGTCAAGTCAACTGCTTGGCTTTGACTCCAAGGTCTCTTTTTTTCATTGTCTAGCAAATTTGTAGCCCTGGAGTTTGTAACTAGCTTATGACTCTATGCAGGCAGCTGAGATTTAGCTAGCAAGACACCTTTAATGTCTAGTCTGGTTGGACATCTGTCTATGCTGCCAAAATGTTATGCTTTAGGGAAGACAAGGGGGAAGAGATGGAAATGGTGAAGACAGGCAGATTCCTACTTGGCTGTCTAGTTATACTTCTGTGGAAAATGCTGAAGAATTACTTTCTGGATCATCAGTTTCACCCTATTTGTGATTTATGTTTATAATAATCTGCTTTAGCATAACCATCTCCTCAAGCACAGGGCCTTTTTCTCTTTTCTACATTGGATCGTACAAGTCCTCCGCTGTTTGATCTGCTACAGTGTGTGGGGAGGAGAGCAGTTACTTTCACTAACACCGGGTATGTCATTTAAGTGAACAGGAGCCTAGTGTTCCCATGCTGCCTATGGAGGGTGTGATTCGGAACATGAGAACCTGAGATCTTCCCTTGGTATCACCTGGGTTTCTGCACCAGGTCTCATGATTCTTTGTGCATTTCTTCCCCTTAGGAGTCTGTTCACTCATGGATACAGTGGACAGGCGGTTGTCTCAAATGCTTTCTTTTTTAGTGGAGGGACTAAGCTCGAGAGAAGAGTACATTTAAAGCAGCATACTTGAGATTCTTACTCCAGTTTACAGTTCCATACATCTGGCTTTTTGAGATTTTCCTGTGGGATGTTGAGCAGCTCTGCTTTTTGTCTGTCCTGTGAACTTTTACTCAACCAACAATGCTTTGTTGTTTCCCCTTTTCTAGGCTTTTCAGCTTGTGGAAGCGGCAGTTCTGAAATCAAGCCTAAATTAGCATGTAGAGTCTCAGTAGCTTAGAAAGCTTGGGGGTTATCTCTGAACACTTTTGGTGCATTGACTGCTTACTGAGAGAGGAGTTGCTGTTCTTTGGGGATGTATGGATGCCCGTATGGGGTAAGGCTGTTCTCAAGTTGAATTCTTCAGTCAAGGAATGGGATATTAGGCTAATGGAAGTTATCTGCCTCTGCATTGCTGCTGCTTCTTTAACCTTGCTGTCTGATTAAATCAAACTAGTGCAATTCATGGAATAAACATCCCAATAATCTAATCACAAAATCTGTAGAAGTTATAAAGACTCTGTCATGGAGTGTTTGAACCATGAAGTCTTTTGCTCCTAGAAAAACATAACTGAGGAAAAATGTCTTGTTTTCCATTACTTCTGGTGAAATTTGGTGTGCAGAACTGTTAAAACCAACACTGTCTTTTCAGAACATTGCATTCCTAATGATAATGTGGAATCTTCTTTTGCCATCTTGAATGATAAAATATCAAGGAGGTTCTAGATTTTTTTTTGAGTGCTCTTCATCATATCTGGTAGCTATAGAAATAACTCATTTCAGAATCCTCTTTGCTAGTTACTACTAGCCACATCATTAAAGAATATGGTAGAAGGCACTGTAGTTCAGAGATGAAAAGTACATGCTCTTGCTACAGTCAGATGAAAGTAACCAAAGAATTTCCGTGCAAACATCTCCTCTGTGCTGCTCCTGTGTTTGAAAAGAAATCCCAATATAAATGACTGCAAGTGCAAGTCATTTTGATTTATTTAAAAAAAAAAAGGCAGTTGTGATACCAGCTCTACAGTTGGCCAGAACTAAAAAATGGTGTGGCTAATGCTAGTGAAGACCAATCCTGTCATACAAACCCAATTCATCTGTCTGTATGCCATGTCTGGGTGTGATGTGTTGCCTACCACATTCATCTCCTCAGTTTCAGGTTCTGCACTGCAGTACATACAGCGCCATAACGCAAAGCCTGTGCCTGTGGGCTCAGGGCACGTCTTGTGTCTCAGCGGTGGTCTGGGGCTGGAGCTTTGAAGGTCAAAGTGGGACATCGATGCTGCAGCTCAGTGTGGTCATAAAGAAGCTTCTTTGGAAAAGCAGGATGTATGTGTTTCTCTGTGCCCAAAATGAAGTATCTCTTCAGGAAAGTGCACAATTAGAGCCAGAGATACAGAATGCAATTTCAAACATGAAAGTATCTGAACAAACTCCTCCATTATAATCTTCAAGTAACTTAAAAAGCTTTACTTCTGATACCCCGCTTAAAAGGGTATTTTTTCTTTTTTTTTGTTTGTACAGATATTTGAAACATCTTGCAGAAAATGTTAATTTGTTTTCAGTATGATTTGTTTTTTTTTAAAGCATGAGTTCCTTAGCAAGTTATGCAAGCCTTTGAAACAAAAGCAGCTATAAAAAGAAATCAGAATGAAAAAATTTGCATAGCAATAGCAGCCCAGTTTTGGTATATATGCTAAAACAAATGGAAATCTACAGGAATTAAATATCCCAAATCTAGAACAGATAAACAAATCCAAAGTAAATCACAAGAGGATTTTCCACAATTTCATGTCAAAGACTGCTGAAGTATTAGTGCTGTTCTGTTCTACTTTAACACTTGCGGGGGGTGATCCTGGTTGGATGCCAGGTGCCCACCAAAGCTGCTCTATCACTCCCCTCCTCAGCTGGACAGTGGAGAGAGAAAATAGAATGAAAGGCTCATGGGTTGAGATAAGGACAGGGAGAGATCATTCACCAATTACTGTCACAAGCAAGACTCGTCTTGGGGAAATTAGTTTAATTTATTACCAGTCAAATCAGGGTAAGGTAATGAGAAAATAAAAACCAAATCTTAAAACACCTTCCCCTCACTCCTCCCTTTTTCCCAGGCTCAGTTTCACTCCCGATTTCTCTACCTCCTTTCCCACAAGTGACACAGCGGGGAGATGACAGGGAAAGGGGGTTGCGGCCAGTTGGTCAGTTAATCATGTTGTCTCTGCTGCTCCTTCCTCCTCAGGGGGAGGACTCCTCACTCTCTTCCCCTGCTCCAGAGTGGGGTCCCTCCCACAGGAGACAGTCCTCCACGAACATCTCCAATGTGGGTCCTTCCCACGGGCTACAGTTCTTCATGAACTGCTCCAGCGTGGGTCCCTCCCACGGGGTGCAGCCCTTCAGGAACAGGCTGCTCCAGCGTGGGGTCCTCCATGGGCTGCAGGTGGATATCTGCTTCACCGAGGACCTCCATGGGCTGCAGGGGGACAGCCTGCCTCACTGTGGTCTTCACCACAGGCTGCAGGGGAATCTCTGCTCTGGTGCCTAGAGCACCTCCTCCCCTCCTTCTTCACTGACCTTGGTGTCTGCAGGGTTGTTTCTCTCAAATATTCTCACTTTTCTCTTCTGACTGCTGCTGGGACACAAAGATGTGGAGTGGCAATGGAAAGCTGGTAAGAAGGAAAGAGCAGCGGGCAAGACTGGTGCCCCACCACCCTGACTGCCTGCCTCATCCATCACGTTGATGGGGAGGTGGGACAGGCTGACCGTAACTGCCTGTTGGCCCAGCAGAAGTTGAGACCAGAAAGGGGGAGGAGAGCTGCTCATGGGTGTGTTTATGTTCTTCCCCTCCTGCCCCAGTACTCAGATCAGTGATTAGAAGTTGGTGTTAACTAGCAATAAATTATGCCAAGAAAACATCCCTGAGTCCCCAGGCTGCTCTGCCTGGGACTGCCCACCCCGAGAGGGTCCCTTCAGGCTTGCTGACCCGGTGAGCCGGAGGGTCAATTACAGGCTCTTGTAAATGTTCAAAATGGTGTCAGTCACTAGTGATGGATTGAGGTTACAAATGTCATCAAACATCCCATTTGCTATGGACACCCTTAAAAGGCTTATGTAGTGTATGACTTTTTCACCAGATAAGTAAACTATGTGGAATGTAGAATTTCTTGGAAGCAGACTGCTGTTGGGTGAGTCGTGTTGCTTGTGGTGTGGTTAGGCAGGCATGAGCCAGCTAGCATCAAAGCAACAGATAAACTTGTCATTTAGGAACAGACACTAACAAAGTGTGAGCTGCAACCATATGTGGAGCAAACATCTTTACGGCGTCAGTCGTGACTTTCCCTTTGCTCTTGTTGAGCTGAGCACTGGGGTGCACCGTGTGCTCTGGAGGAGGTGCATGGAAAGGTCCTGGCTGGGGTAAGCAGTTCCAACAAAGCACCGAAAGTTGAGAGTTAGCGCTGAAGTTTTGGGAGTCATGGGATTTCTGATAGACTTGCAAGAGAAAGATTTGTTTGGTTTGGGTTTTTTGTTTGGTTGGTTGGTTTGGCTTGGCTTGGTTTGGGGTTTTTTTGTTTGTTTTTTAAGCTGGTACTTACAGTCTCAGCCATAAGGCGTCCTCTTGCATTTCTGTGTGCCTAAATTTGGTTTACAGAGTGTCTTACTGACTTTCTAGAATTGTATTGCCTACCTTATTGTTAAACATCAGAATACATTTAGCTCCACCTCTCTTGTATCTTTCATGATACTGGTGCTTCTCTTTGGTGTTGTACCCTTTGCTGTTGTGCTACTATTAAACCTGTTGGACAAAGGCCTAATAGTTTCCTACGGTGGTGGATAGGAGAGAGAGAGAGAATGTTTATGTGGGGTGGGAGGTGTTAATCTGGCTGCTGGAAAGCCAGCACCTGTCAGACTTTTTGGGCAAGGTAACGCAGAAATTTAGATACTGTGATACAGTCACAAGCTTATCATTATGGTATCATGTGTGCTTAGGCTTAGGTATTGTAAGTCTAGCAGAGTATTGCCTGTTGGTTGTGAGCTACACGCTCTGATGTATTACCTGATGAGAATCTACAGAAGTTTTTCTCTATTGCTGCAGTTGATGTTTTAAACTAGCCAGTCTGGGAGGCCAGGGCTGGATCCTCTGGCTGAATACTTACCCAGCTTTTTGGATGCATTTTGCAACCTCTGCCGAGTTTTGTGTTCTGCATTAAAATTCTGACTTGGATACAAGGTAACTATTTTTAAGACTAGTTGGCTGCGGTCATAAAGGCAACAACTAGTGATGGTCCATTCTGCTGTGAATACTAATGTGGTCAGCTGTCAATCACTGGATACGTCCCACCACGGCACTAAAGCTGGGTGTGATCAAGATGCATGAGAGAATGTCAGCTTTAGTGTAAGCAAACAACAGGAACTGCAGACTTGTGGTGGGTTAGTGATAAAATAAACGGGTTGTAGTGACAGAAAGGGCCTGCTTGCTGCTGCATTTTATGTTGGCAGGACAGGGATGAAGTATGTGTCAAATGGTTTAATCTAGCTTTCACAGTCTGGAGCTGTTAAACTTCATTTTTATCTTGGGGTATAATCTGGGCTCATATGGCTCTGGGTTGGTGGAAATGTAAAGGTGGCTTTAAGTGCTAGATGGGCCAAGAAACAGGGCCTGGGCTGAGGAGAGAGCAGCATTGTCTGTTTTGGTGGGTTTTATCTCCTTTGGTTTTTTCATTTTATTAAATGTACGTAGATATGCTTGCAGCTTTGAAGTTACTTCTGGGATAGGTACTAAATTTATTTGGATAGATATGGGGGAAATAGGAGTTAGTAGAAGAGCTGTACATACCCTTTGCTTCCTCGACTGACTCTCACGTAAATAAAACATGAATAAGAGATGTTCTTATACAAGGTGTGATTTCTAGCTACTCTATAAATCTTCCCAGCATGTCAGGTGTTCCAGGAGTCTTCTGACATAAGCTGTTCTAATATCCACCTGCCTTGGACTCAAGTGGTGAGTTACAGGCACTCATGCATTAATATAGAGCGTATGGAGAAACTCTGAATTTTTAGACTGTATTAAATTGTGTAGTCACAGCCTTTGTAAATGACCTTCAGAAATCAACAATTTGATAGTGCAGCATAAATATAACTGCTTGTAATGATCACAGAAAAATTTTAGATTATGAAAATTAGCCTGATCAAAGTGATTACAGTGAAGGGATACAAGCATATTTTTTAGCATGTAAATAGACTGTTTTCTCTCTTACTTTCTTTGCTTACTTTTCTTTCCACAAGACTTTCAAATCAGATATTCATTCTGATGGAGCAAGTTATCAAGCCTCGTTACAGTGACTATGTAGCGAATCATTCACTGGTGACCCACATGGATGAGTTACAGTAAGGTTAGAGTATAACTGTTGTCCCTGATTCCTCCTGTCATAGCAAGGAATGAAAATTAGGTTTGCTGAGTAAGTTCAAAGGGCTAGCCTCTGACAAAGCAGGCATCTCACTGCAACTTGTGGCTAAGGCCAAACATGTAGATGAGATGAAGAACAGTCATAAGAACTGAGAGCATGAGCCCTTTCCCCAATAAATTGTTATGGTATTAGTGATATCACTTCAGTTATGTGTTGATGTGTGAAACAATTTTTTTGCAGATAAGCCTGAATTTATCTTAAAAGTGGTAGGAGATTCTTGTAGAGAGAGAAAAAAGTCAGCTGGCGAAACTTTCCTCAGCTTTGCAATCAGAGGCTTTAAAACTAGGATGGCCATACAGGGGTATTTCCTCAGCAGAAAGCAAACACTTGTCCATTCAACCCTAGGGGATAAGGGAAATCGTTAGGAAAAAAGAAATCATGAAAAATTGAAAAACAAGGCCATGCAGTGTGCAGGGAGTAGACTTAATTGGTTGCATTGGGAAATCATCAAGAAAAGACCCTTCTTTTGATTTGACTCACTCCAGACTGTCTTTCTCAAGTTGTCACTTGCCTCTGTGTGTGGTAGATTAAATGGCATCTGTTTCATTTTGCTGTAGAAGTATGCCTGAACATATGAAGTGAAGCATTTGGTTGATCACATTTATTTTTTTCCTAGTGCAAGGTCTCCAGGGGATCATCCAATAAAATCTGGAAAGTGCTGCTGCTAGAAATAAAAGCAGAGCCCTTGAAATCAAATGAAGCTTACATGTAATTATAAAACCCACCCAGAGGTAGAAAACCAAAGCCAATTAGCACATGTTATCATTTGCCTCTCTCAGGGATTTTAGCTTACAGTTCCACTCTTTGTTACTACCAAACATGAATGTGGATTTGATCATCAGTTATGCTATACCGTTTTGCCTTAAGAAATAAGATACTGCTTGCTTCCGGGTACCTATTTCAGAGACAGAAGTTTTCCAGATCCTGGTGTGGTGGGTTGACTCCGGCCAGCAGTTAAGCATCCGCACAACTGCTTGCTCACCACCTCCCCCCGCGGGGTGGGGGAGAGAACAGGAAGAACAAAAGCAAGAAAATGCCTTGGTCAAGGTAAAGCAGTTTAAAAGTAGGGGGAAAGTGCTGCAAAGGTGCACTTGACAACTGTCATGATCAGACCAGCCAGTCTCTGAGCAGTGGCTACGCTGGAAGATGTTCCACCCCCTACCCCAAGTTTTTTTTATCACTCAGCGTGACATCATATGGTATGGAATATCCCTTTGGCTGCTTTGGGTCAGCTGTCCCGGCTGTGCCCCCTCCCAAATCCCTGCCCACCCCCAGCCTACTTGCCTGGGTAGGCAGAGTGACAAACAAGAAAGCTTTGATGCCGTGCAAGCACCGTTCAGCAACAGCCTAAACCACCGGTGTGTTACCAACACTGTTTTAGTCACAGATTCAAAACGCAGCAGGGCATGGTCCCCTACGACGAAAGTGAACTCCATTCCAGCCAGACGTGGTAACACCACATTGGGATACCATCTTTCAAAATGAAGCAGTCTTTTCTTCTTAGGTGAATTAGGTGCTACAGGTCTGATGACTGATGAGGTTATTAACATTTCTGGCTATCTGAAGCAAGGTAAAATAAGGATAGTCTGGAAATATGTAAAGTACCAAAAAAGGACTCAGAAAGTTAGGTAAACCTTTACTTAGGTAAAAACCTTAAATTTAGGTTAAAAGTTTCACTGATTTTTTTCCTTTTTTTTTTCCTCAAATGATTAACAATTTTGTGGGCCTTAATCAAATGTCATGATGATTAATAGGAGACTTTCTGATACATTTCCAAGGATAAACTCCAAAGAGATGAGGTAACATTTGAGCACTGAGAAGAGGGAAGGGCTCTTTCTCTCTATTGCTTCAAAATTAAAGTTGAGTGGGAAGCAAAAGGAAAAAAGAAGGTGAGAGAGAAGGAAGAAAAGGCTTTTCTGATTAAATCTTACTAAACTTTCTGAAAGTGTGACAAAATATCTAATCAAAAACCAGTGTCTGTAGGGAAAAGATAAGATCGACTGAGAGATCTAATACTAATTTTCATCCAAAGGTGGCACTAGTCTTTTGCAGTTGGAGTCTTTGTTGAGAGATGGGAAATGCAGACACCAAGAAGCCCTCAACTAATCCAACGCTTACCATTAATCCCAAACAAACCATCATTAGTATCTGGTTTTATCCTGCTTAGTCCTTGCTGGATAGTGAATTATGTAACCTTTGTTTTATTAACGTTTAATGGAAGCTTATTATCAGGTAGGTTACCTCCAAAAAATGGGAGTGGAAAAAAAATGTAAATTTGCTGCTTTCCGTTCTTTATTGTTTGTTTGAGGGATTTTTAAGGACTTCTTAAAGGAGTGAGTGTGTGGATACTTCATGATATTTCCATAAATAAACTAACTTAAAACTCACTGAGCACATTCCTTGGCAAAAAGCAACTGTTTGAAAAATTCCAGAGACCTTTTCTACTTAACTAGCAGATAATGTTGATAAACATAACTTAGAAAAGGACTACAAAAACTTAGCTTTATGGTACAAAAGAATTTGATCTGATATTTAGGTGCAAAACCAGATACTTTAAAGTCTTTTCAATAAATGCTTGTTCTTGTGTCCTCGTACATTGTTGCAGATTGATTTAGTGGGTATCATATGAATAAGATGACAGAATTTCCACAGGCACAAAGTATGGCTGCTTATGCTCAAGATCTTGGCCTTTTTTAGGGGGAGGACTTGGTGCTGGAGTTGTAAAAGGAAGTCACTAGGTGAGCATTGCAGGGAGGGGAAAGGATTTTGAGGTAAAAAATGTGAAGGAAAAAAATGGCCAGTGCCACAGGATGTGCATACATATGATGCAGTATTGCAGTGGCTGGTAAGCAAATCATTTCAGAGCAGTTTTCTGAGTTACATCAGAATAAATGCTGATGTAAAAGGAGAAAAAAATATTTGTAACCCATCATGGAAACGTGGATGCTGAGCAGCAGACCTGCAGCAGATACTCTGTGTGATTTGAGCACATATAATGCATGATAAGAGAATGTGTTTAATTCCATTTGCAGGTGTTTACTTTCAATCTCTCTCCCATTTTTCCCAAATGGTAATGGTTCGTTATTAATTTATCAATACTGAGAAAATATTGACAAAACTCCAGAGACAGGAGAAGTCAATGTACATAACTATTTCATGCCCACGCTGAAAAAGATGCAATAATAGAGACCCTACTATGGCAAGCGTTGGTGCAGTGGTCTCACTGAAACCATAAGCTGGATGGTCCTGATTTGATGTGAAACCTGTGGAAGCTTGTTTAAGATCTCACTCAAGTGCACTTTCAGATGTTGAGTCTTTTGTGTCCTTCTAAGCTTACTCACACAGCAGTTTAGCTCCTGCAAAAGCAGCAGATTTAAATTGTTGGAACAAGATCCAAAAAGCCCTTTTGCTGTGTATGTGAGGTGTTGCATCAAGTTGTGCCTGCTGTTGATTGCCACATCTGAGATTATCACCTGACTCACTTTCATAAAGCCCTTTTGCCTTTCCAAAAGTGACAGACTAATCAGAAGGAA
>VZTV01091385.1:0-30945 GCA_013400875.1 Anhinga rufa | reverse complement strand
CCCCTCATCCCCTCCGTGTTTTGGGGTTTTTTTCCATGATTTGGAAAAAAGCGTGCAGCCCTGCGCTGGCTTTAGTTTGCAGGTGTTAAAAGCGACTAGAATTTATAGCAATTTTACATATTTTATTACCGTTTTTTGCACGCATTTTTTAAAAAAAAAAAAGCCTTGAATGTACTTTGCGCGCACGAAAAAGGAGGGAAAGCCTGCATTTCTCCGCGGTTTCAAGTAAAAAGAGGCTGGCGGTGGCATAGACAGGCAGCATTCGAGGTGCTGAGCGAACACCCGGGCCGCGTTACCTCATGGAGCACTGCCAGCAAGCAAAAAAAAAACCAAAAAAAAGGAGAAAAACGAGAAGAAAAAAAAAAAAAGTGCATTGGGGTCAGATAGGGATGGGGTGATCACCCACAGCCTGCGGGCAGGAATTAATTGGGAGCAAAAGGCGGTGATGCCGCTCACCTGTGGTGGGGCTGTGGCTACAAAAGGGGACCCCTTTGGGTGTTTCTTCATGGATGTGGGGGGTTCCTGCCTGCAATGCTGGGCTTGGTGGTGTGCTCAGAGGCATTCGGATCAAAAAGTTTTTGTTATTGTAAAAAATATGCCTGAATTTCCACCTGTTGTAGCTAAGGGGGTGCAGATGGCCTCAGGACCCCGGCTTCACTGTATGAGGGGCTCCCCAAAAACCCCTCTGGGGCTGCTGGGGTGAGCCCATGTAAGAGGAGACGCAGGATGGCGGCGGGAATGAGCCTGTTCTGCAAAAAAAGGTCAGGATAATTTAAAAAAATCCTCTCAAAGTTGTGTCAGGAGTGGGTTGCGGGTAGAGGGTCCCCACTTTGTCATCGGGGATGCATCCAGGTCCTGGTGACTGAAGCGTGTGGGAAGGTATTGCTGCAAGATTTGTTTGTCCCGAGTGCTGATATTTGTGTTGTGTGGTTAAACAACAGAAGGGATGTTTGGGGCTGATAAAGTCCCTGGTTGCAACATACAAAAGCTGTCAGGGGTTTTTCTGTTCCTCCTTCGTGTGTGGTTGTGGCTCTTGGGTTTATGTGAAAAGCAGCAAAAACAAAAAACCCATCCCAAAATGAGGAGGCAGGGGATGCTCCTGGGTGTGGGAGCTGGTGTTGGGCGGGATTTGGGTGCTGCAGATGGCCGGGATATGGAGCGTGGCGTGAAATTCCTTCTCTTTTGTGGAGAATTTTGCAGTATTATAGAAATAGCTCGAAATATGCCAGTTCTGAGAATGCCTTCTAATTGTGTATGGGTACTGCAGGAAGACTGCACAGCAAGGAAAACTTGGTTTAATCCAAACCTCCTTGTTTAAAAAAAAACAAACCTTTGAAAAAGACCCCTAAAGGGGATATTTGCAGCCTGAATCCCCTGTGAAGCAGAGGGGTAGTGCAGGTCTCTGGACTGGCTTGGTGAATCCCTGGCATTTGGCACATCCAGGCACGTTTCTGGGGGCCGGAGCTGGTAGTGTGCAGGGCGGTGCTGTGCTCCTCATCGCCTGGGTGCTCCCACCCCTGCTTTGGTGTGTTATGGTGTAAATACGTATGCTAGACAAGCACCAGTAGCCGGTACTGTATGTTAGATGGGTATGGATAAGTAAAGCAGGTCTGATTTTTTGCTAGTGAGCAAAATGCAAGTCTTGCAAACTGTTGCTGCCTCTTAGGCATGCACCAAAATACACGTGTGCAAGGGAGAGCTTGAGCTCTTGGGGTTAACAAAGCTGAAGAGCAGAGCCTGCCAAGAGGTTTACAACCTTCTCCTCCTCTTCTGGAGCACACCGCGCTTGCCACATGGCAGTTAAAGCCTCGTGCCTCGGTTTCCCCCTTGCCTCCATCTGCTCTGGTTCCCCTTCCCTCTTCAAGAGAGATTTAGGAGAGAAAGAGTTTCTGCAAGTTGTTGCACGGGCTGGGCAGCCTGGCCTTACGTTAGGGTACAGGAGCTGGAGGATGCCAAGCGGCCAGAGTGATGCCAAAGCATTTCAATCGTGATACCGGTGGTGACACAAGTCCCTGTTCTCCCACTGGCTTTTTTTATTGTGGGTGGGAGTGCGGTGGCGAGGTCCTTCGGCAGGTGGTAACTCTTCAGTGCCATATAACCGTGTGGCATAAAGGACCCGTGGGGAGCTATTACTCCTGAGTTGGGCTAGGAAGCATGGCCAATTAAAAGAGATTAACTTATAACAGGTACGAACCAGGAATCTGAGAGCTTATTATTAATGGATAAATGCAGAACGGAGTGCACAGCGCAAAGAGCCTTGCTGATCTCCAGGAGGTGAGATACTATGTACAAACCACCTGCTGCTCTCCCTCGGGGATGAGGGTCCTCCCAAAATGGCTGATATTTGGGATAAAATCACCTGCTTGATATCCTTTGCCTTTCTCAAGCACCTGGCTTCATTCGGATCACAGATCTCCCTTTTTGCAAGCATGGGGGTGGGGCAGGGAAGACTGTCTGGTGTCCTTAAATATTTATGTCCATCTTAATTAATACTGCTTTGCTTAATGGGCCACTCTTGGGAAGAGAGGTGTCTCTGCAAAGATGCTTTATGAAAGTTACAGCCACCTGGAAGTTTTAATGGGAGTGGATGTAAATGACGCAGGAAAAAATGAGCTGGCTCAAGTGTGCCATCTCCTAGAGCTCCTCCCAGGACAGTAAAACGCCCTCCTTTATCTCCGGCAGTGGCTTTGATGCCGCGCTTTCCTGTTATGGAGGAGGGATAGCTGCTGCTGGCTGGGATGAGGAAAATATCTCCAATTCCCTGTTTTGACAATAGTTTCCTGTGTGGGAAATAACTTAAGGTGTGATTCTTCTTGCAATTTGGATGCAAAAGAGGTGATGGCATGGCAAGGTGCTGTTGGAGCTTCATCCCCAGGCTGATTTCCACTCCCTTCCTCCTTCCCCTCTCAAAAAAAAGACGTGAACAGCTTGCTTAGATGGATGGGGAAGGTGGGTCACGTAAATCCCTTCCTTGATCATTCCCCATAGCAAAATTGGGGCTGTTGCCTGTGTTGCTGTACTTGTTTGGAGGATGAATATCTTATGAGCAGCGCTTCGGTGGTCGGGTCTGCCTAAGTAACTGCAAATAAATGAATTTGTTCATGGAAGTAGGAACTTGGAGGTCAAGTATGGAAGACTTAGATGCCCAGCTCTTCTTCTGTGGGCTTGGAAGAAGGGAGTGTGAAGCTGTTGGGATGATTTTCACAAGTCTAGCTCTGACATAAGCTGCCAAGCATCCCCAGCAAAGCCCTGGAAGCCTGGTTATAAGGTGATTGAAGTGCCTACACTGAACACTAGTGTTTTGCAAGCGATTGCAGAGCCTTCCCCTAGCTGCATCCCTCATTGCCTAGGTATTAGAGCAGGCTGGCTCCTTACATTTGATTTTGAGTGTTTTTCTTGATGTTGCCTGCCTCTTTGGGAAGCAGGGTTATTAGTATGGAGACAGTCTGTACAGTGTCTGGAACAAAAAGACCATGGTGGGACCCTGGTTGCTATAAAAATGTAGTAATTTGGAAGGTCCTTTGCCTCCTACATGAGCCTTGAAGTGAACAAAGAAGCGTGGTGTTTTTCTGTGGTGCTCCGCTGGGTTTGAGCTTGGCTTTGCACTTGCTGTCCTGTGATGTTGGTTTTGAAGGGGCTCTTAGGCACTGGAAGCTATTCCTCATGTAAATATCCTGAAGCTGGGAGTCTTTCTGCCAGGGATGTTTAGCTCTGATCTACCTGGTTGATTTAGCAGTGCAGCTCTGTCTGCCAGGGAGCGCAAGGCAATAAAAGAGCTGCTGTCATGCTGAGATGCTCAGGAGTTGGCCAGCCCTTCCCAGTGCCAGTTCTGGACTGTACAGCCTGAAGATGTCTGTGTGCATCGCTCGTACCTTCTGGGAGGATCTGTGCTGGTAGATGAGTTCCCTATGGAAATGCATCGGGGCAAGAGGGGAAGAGTCTCTTGGTAGCCAGTCCCGACCCTGGGGGGATCTTGAGATGTAATGAGGTTGTCTGGGTTTGAGATGAATCCTGTGCTGGAGAGGTGGGAAGGGGCAGGATGAGGGGTCCTGACGCTGTCCAGGTATACGAGTCCTCCTTAGAGGATCTCTGGTGCCCCGTGGTTTGACAAGCATGAATCACCATTGCATCCAAGCGTGTCCGCTGGACCATGGCTTGAACACCTTGCAGATGTGAGGCACACAGGGTTCAGATAATATACTTTATCATATCATATATCCCTGTTTAAACCCTCTACCCTCCCGCCCTGCTGGGAGGAAATATCCTGGTTGAATCCTCCACTTTGGTTGATTAACATACTCCTAGCTCATAAATCTAAGAAAGTGGATTTGGGGAAGAACTTTCCTGCCTCCAGTAAAACTTGCCTTTAAATTATTTAACAAGCTTCTTAAGCAACTCAGCCATTTTGCATAGAATTTGTCAAGGCTCCATCAGCTATACGCAGTGCAATGTGACAGCCATACTTTTATTATGTGCAGCGTATTAATCTTGGAATAGTGCTATTTGTTTTCCTCTCTTGCTTTTATGGTGCTTAAAAGCATGTATCTTCTCCTGAAAATCAATAACTAAAGCTATGAATAATAAAAAACACTGCAGTGAATGGCTCATAGAGATCCTATGGATGTAAGTTGCAGCAGTAATGACTCTGTTTGCTATCCATTAAGTATGTGAACTCAGAAGAATTATGCAGATTATAATAGCTGTATCAACATAAGTATGTTTTGCTGATAGACTTTCCTGATTGGATCCACGGGATATAAGCCTGCTAATCCCCTGTGCGGAGTACCTGATTATATTAGAGTGCTCTGCAGATAGAAAGTTATGAAACAATTAAAAAAAAAAAAAGTTGGCCGGTGCGTGGGGTTTCTCAAAAGCTCTCTGGTTGCAGCTGTATTTGGGTTTTTCTTGAAGCAGACGTGCATTTTCTCGGCATCTTTGGAAGCCGAGAGCCCAGCTCCGAGCCCTGGTGAAAATGCAGACGTGGATGGCTAATGTCCAATAAGTGAAATTTGCCCCGCGCTGAGCCTTAAATGTTACAGCAGCTTTGCATTGCAACCGCTCAGCCCGAGGCTTGAGCAGCGATTTGGTGCTGGGAGGGGACCTCAATCAGTGCACGTGTGGCATAGCCTTGGTAATTGCTCATCTAAGTGGCCAACTACTGTCACACACGCTGCCCGGCGTATGTAGCAGCTAATTGCACGTGGATGTTAGATGCGTGCCTATGGACCCTTTTTTGCTTACCTCCTCACCCACAGCCTTCCAGTGATTTGTTGGCTGAAGCTAATGATGGAGCTGTAGTGGGGGGGGAACCAACCCCAAACACCCCCCTGTAATTAAAAAAAATATCAGCTTGCTGTGCACTTGACACAAGGTTAAATGTCGTCCAATTTTGCATGTAAAATTTTGTGTGTAAGATCTGCTTATTAATATCACCTTGCTAATATAGCATGTCACCTCAGTAGGTGATAGTATGCTCTCAGTAGATGACGTATGCTCTACTAAGTCTTCTCCACTCTTTTTTTTTTTTTACTACGTTTCAGCTTTCTTAAAGTTGGGGAAACTGAGGCTGTGCCACAGGGAAGTGATGCATCTTGCTTGCATGGCTCATCCTTCCAAGCTATGCTGCTTCCCTGATGCTGTATCATGACCCAAACCAACCGAACCATTTCCATGGTACACAGGATGCACGGCCATGTGTAACGTGTTGAAATCCCCTGTCCACATGTCCGCTAAGTCTCCTTGGTCCCGTCACTTCTTGTGCTGCTGTGGGCTATTGGGTTGCAAGCTCCTGGTGCCTGACGCCTTGGCTCCCCTCTGCCTTTGGCATCAATGTTTGGAGAGACTCTGGCAGTTGCTGAAAGGAGTGGAAAGGAGGTCTCTGCGTATTAGGACTCAGCAGAAAAAGATCCCCCCAGTCAGCAGAGATGCATACAAAATTTGAAACATGCCTTTTTTTTTTTGAGAAAAGATGAAAGCACCTTTCCACCAGAATATCTTCCAGCATCTCTGCTCCATGCTGAGTGATTGCCTGTGAGGTAGGCGAGAGCAGCATTGCGGCTCTGCGGAGCTTTGGGTATCGCAGCGGGAACTCGTCTGCTCTGTGAACTGAATGAGTCTGGGACAGCGTTTGCAGCAAAGCTCGTTTGGTTGTTGGGAGAAATCAGACCTGGGATGGATGGCTTCAGTTGTCCCTCGGTGTGGGTGAGGCTGGCAGCCAGCAGGAGTAGTAACTGGAGTGACATTTTTTGACCTTGCATATGTCTCCTGGCCAGCACTCGGCTTGAACTTTTTCCTAAAGTATGGCCAAAAAAGGAAGTTCAGGGCTTGATGGTGCCTCAGGATGCATGTGACGAACACTTATAGCTTGAATCCCACCTGGGATGTGAATGCACTTAATTGTGGCTTCCAGGCTGTTGGGGGAACTATAAGGAAGGGTGCTGCATCTATATTAAAACATCAGCCATAGGGTTGGCCTCAGCTCCCCCATACAGAGGAACTGGAAGAGTGATGGTACGGCTTGGGTTAGTGTGAAGAATTTATTATAAACGCTGTTTTTTCTGTGGTTGGGGAACCCATTCTGCTTTATGCCGTCACCTCGTGCAGCAGCAGCCTACACTGCACCGGCTAGCATCTCATTAGCAAATAAAATTGTTATTTTCGGGATAATGCTGGGAGTTAATGTGATGTGCGCATCACGAAACCCCAAACGTGCTGCATGCAGAATCGGGCGAGTTGCAGTGATGAATGTCATGCAAAACTCAGAGGCACTAATTGAAGGTGGTTTCAACAGAATATTCAATTAATGCTCTCTGCGTCGCAGACAGTCTGGAAAAGGCGCTGTTTTCTCCCGAGGATCTGTGTTACTGTGCAACAAACAGATGAAAATGAACCGTTTTACGGCCTTCTAATTGAAAGTCGATGCACTGGTTTTATTAAAATTTTCATGGTGGGGGGAACTGGATGCCTCAAGGGCCCAGTAATGGGATGAATAAGCTCCCTCTTCTCTGCTGCCTCACATCCAGCCTCAGGCAGAAGCGACTGAAAATAAATGCCCGAGATATCCCTAGTGGGATCTGTGGCCTCGGTGTCTCTTCTTGTGCTTGCAGAGCCATTTTATCTGTGTCCACTGCACCTTTGGCGCACCCTCGAGAGGAGCGAGGATCCCTGGGAAAAATTGCTTTTATGGAACAAAGTAGGGGACTGTTGCGTGAGGAGGGTAGAAATGATTTTTCCCATCCTTCTTTGTGGGTGGAAGGCTAGATTTCTTCTGACTTTCAGGCTTTTGCCCTTTTTCTTGGTGCCATCGTGCCACGCACTGGGGAGCTGAAGCTTCTTAGGAGGGTGGAGGAGAAAGAGCTTCTCTGCTCTGCCCTCTCACCTCTCCAAGGCAGGCTGTGCCTTAAGGTGGGGAATGAAATAATTAAATGAACTTTTTTTTCTAGTCTGGCCTCCTGTCAGCCTGCAGCAAACCCTGCTTCTCTGCATTGTCCAGCCAGTGCTGGCTGCCTGGGTATCTGCATCTCTTCCCAGCCTGCCTATGGAGTCATGGCAGCTCTTGAGAGCATGGCTGGGAGCTGTTGGTCTCCTCCCTCCATCATTTTACCAGCTACTCTGTTGTCCGACATATCGATTCCCTAAGGTTATTGGCGTGAAGTTGTTTATATATATATATTAAGCAAAATGCCCAGACCAATGTGGTTGTGGCTTCTGGTGCTGTCTGGGTGCGAGGAAGCAGCAAAAGGAAGATGGTCTCCATGCAACTTCCAAAAATTCTGTGTGTTTGCTGGCTGATGCATGGAAGCCGTTAGTGGAGGCCTTCCCTGCCGTTGCATATGGGTACTAATTTATGATCTTGCATCCAATGATGATTTAGCTATTTTAAAGCATTATTTATGATGAGTTCCTATAGCCATTTTGCCATGGTGATAGTGTTGTGATAATGGGAATTTACAGTTCTTTCCGACAAGAGACCGTAAACCAACCGGCTGGATATTTTTTTGTATTCCTACAGGCCTAATTTGTAACATAAAGCACTTAATAATTGTTATTAATGAACCTGCTGCGGTCGGTCTATAGACCCAGCTGGAAATCACATCTGCTATCAGATTTGCAGCAAACTCTTGTGAGCTGAGGGAGGCGTGAGCAGCTGACGTGGCCAGGAGGAGATGGCTTCAGCTGGCCAAAAGAAGTGCCTGCGGATCAAGGGGAGCCATGCTCGGGCAGCACGGTTTTGGGGAGGATCATGGAAATATTAAAATCTGAATGGCTGCTGGGTGAGGTAGGAGCATTGTAATAAAGGGGGGGTGGGGGGGTGGGAAGAAACTTCAGGTTTCTTAGGGACAAGGTATTTGGGCCAATTAAATGCTTGTTGATAAACGATTGCCAGGGACTTTAGTAAACATCCTGAGGGACTTTCATACCCGTTCCTCACTTGAACAGAAAACAGCCAAGATATTTTACAGCCAGCTAGTGATTTCTGACTGGTTCCAGTTTTGGATATCCAGCCTGGGATGGAAAGGTAAAGGATGCTTCTCATCTTTCCCCACCTCTCCCACCGGGTGGTGTGTTACCTTGAGAAAGGCGTTCAATCTCCATGTGCCTTGGTTCCTGGCCGAAAGAAGGCTGTGTTGTAGTCCTCTGGGTTGCAGCCAAAATGGTGTAAAGATACAGGCAGCGCAAGCTTTATTGGCAATATCTTTTATTAAACCTTGCAAATCTTGCTCCCGGTCGTCCCTCCCATTTATTTTGATTTTGGGATATTCACTGACTTGGGATAACGGGCTTGGATCTGGGTGGAGGCATCTTCATTACTGGCATAGAAACGACAAATTAGAATACTTTTTTTTGGAAAGCGTACAGCTGCTTTCAAGCAATGATGTCAGTAATTAGATGACTTCAGAGGGTTTAATCACCCAAGCATCCCCCAGCTAAGCCCTCATCTCCTGATTCACAGCCCTGTGCCTTGTCCACGGTGGTTGAAATGAGGTAATGCTTTGAAGTATCATGAGCGGATCTTTGCAAGGAGGATATTTTGCATAATTGGTTTCTGACAAGGCCTAGAATACTATTTAGAGTTACATGGCTGAGTGTTAATTTATGCCTGTACTCCTAAGCGTAACTTTGTTACATGAAAGTGTTATTTACAATGCGAGCTCAGATCTATTGTGTGTTGGTGATAGTGCCGTGATAATGGAGATATATAGCTCGTTGTGGCAAGAAGCTATAAAAGAAATGGGTAGATGCTTCTCTGCAGTTATGGACTTAATTTTTTAATGTGAGATATGGTAGGGATTGTAAGTGATGTGATCTGATAGTCAGTAGGAAGCACGATGGTAGAGGGCTTTTTATTATTTTTATTTAAAAATATTTTTTTTGAGAAATAACTTTCTTCTGGAAGATGCTTTTTAGCTCATGCTGAGTCCGATTGCTTCTACCAGCATTTTAAGTGACTTGGAATCAAAATAGTGGGTATTGGCTTGTTGCTTCTCTTTGTTTCACTTAAATATAATTTTCACATTTAATTAAAGCCTAAATCATATAAAAAATTAATCCTATATATTTATTATGATAAAATTTAGCCTAGAAGTGAAAAAACCCCCTGTGTTTTGATGTAGTCATTTTGATGCTTCTTGACTATTTTAAGCATTTCCACTTGTTGGAAAGGGTGATGCCTCTATCCTCATCCAAGGCATGAATTTTGAAATACATAGGCATTTTTATACCCTTCCACCAGCGAAATTCAGTCTTCAGCTGTGAGTTTTGGTGACAGTGGCTTCGTTCTGAATGGGAGCAAAACGCTGGGGTTCCAAACTCCTTCAAAACATTACAGGCAAGAATGTATCTTGTTTTTGCATTAGCTTATTTATGTCTTACTTGACAAAGCACAATGGGAAACAATTGAGAGAAAAGACATCTGGGGTTAAAGTTGTTTCCAAACAAAGAATGCAAATGCTAGATTTTGAGGAGTATCAAAGCAGGACGATTCAAAGTTGTCAGATGTTATTTTTTCCACCCTCTTCTGTGAAATGAAATTTCTGCAGAAAAAGACCTGACTCTGCAGAGTGTTTCACTTCCAACAAATCTCATTTCTCTGACAGAAAGCTGTTCCATCCCAGCTTTTTCCAGTGAGACCTGCAACTTACCCTCTTCTGGGCCAGATTTATTCCTTTGCTCAACATGTTTCCTTGTAATCGAGACGGCCCCAAAGCTTTGGGAAAGGAATCAAAACAGCTTCGGGTACTTCAAAGGGTGGAAGTCGCTCTAGCGCGTTGTGTTAGATGTCCTGCGACAACTAATCCAGCATGTGATGTGACCCCTTTCCAGGTGTCCCTGCCTCTCTCAAAGACCTTAAAAAGAGCCCTGGTAGACTGAACTCAACTTCTGCTTAAATCACCTGCCCGTGATACTTTCCCTGTGAAAATGCAGGGGACTGGGGAATATGAAAGACACATGAGACAGATGAAATGAGAAACAAGGGGAAAGCAAGCAACATGCATGGGCAGGCAAGGTGTTAGCAAGATGGAAAGAGTAAAGGCTTTACTGCAAACAGTAAAAGCCAATATGAAGCTATCAGGCTGGACATAAAGCTAACAATTTACCGACAGCCCCGTGGCAGTAAATCACAGTTGAGCTCAATCTGAATATAAGGAGTGCTGCTGTGTGGACTGCATAGGCAGCTCAGGATAGGGGAGAGAAGATGTTCGCATGAGCGAGAAGGCCCATGTGCTGTTAGAGGAGAGTGTACAGGCCAAACATGAGTAAAACTGAGGCTCATCTCAATTGGGTCTGTAAAAGGCAAATCATTGGCTTCATGGGACAGCCTAGGGAACGCAGTGAAACTGCTTGTTCTTGGCTTCCCCACAGGCTTTCCTGCTTATTCTTAATTTCCCGGGAGCTACTCGTGGGAGTAAAACTACATCTGTGCTTTAGTGTATTGAGGATTAGAGTAATGCCCCTGAGAAATGGAAAAACCTATTGTTTAGTCTTGAAATATCATCCCTAAGTGACGCAGAGGATGCTTGTTAATATTCTCTCTGAAGGCTGTTCATGATGATTCTTCACTTTTCACATCGCATTTAAAAATTTTTCTTTAAACTGCTATCACTTAAAATCTTCTTAGCAATTATGGTTGTTTTTAAAAAAAAAAAACCCTTAAAGAAAATCCCCAAGGTCAAAGCAGTCTCATCTTTATATGGATTGCAATAAATTACTTCAAGTCTATTCATAGGATAGGGAAGACCTTTTCATGTAGAAAGGATCATTATAGAGTTGCCAGGTCGTTAATTACATTGGGTTCTTCTACTTGCTATGTGAGTCATTTCCATGAAGCAGCTAAGATCATGGTGAGAGATAATGCAGTAAAAACTACATTAAAATGCTTCAAATGTCCTTTTGCTCATATCTGAACATCAGTCAGAACGACAACTGATTCAAAAAGGGCACTGCCAATTTAAATCAATAAATTTTTACTGGTGTGGCTGTGGCCCGTAGAGATATTTCGAGTCAAGGCAGGGGGCTGGTAGCATGCTCGTTGTTGATGCTCAGAAATATTAAAGTTTAATAGACTCTCCAGTCCCATTCTGGCTGTCTGTCATGTTGGTGCAAATCCAGAGTCGCTCCATTGCAGTCAATGGAGGGATGCAGGTGCGAGAGCAGAATCTGGCCCTCTGTGCCTTATTTACCACTCCAACCACCTGCTTTAGGAGATAAAGCAGCTGCTATCTTTCTAGCTTTATATGTGACATTCAGCCAGTTAGATGCCTGGTCCCCTCATCACTTTAGATGCTTGTTGATTTTTCTTAAATGTCAGAAGAGTTTTTAAACTTGATTTGAATTCGGCTGCCAAGCTTTGGTGGCAGCGCTGTCACCTCCTGCGCGGCTCTCCCACGAGGGCTGTCTGCCGTGCGCGGGAGTCCTGTTGGCGCACGGTTGTGTATTAAAACGTTGAGGTGGGGGGAAATTAGCCCTCTCCTTTACCTGCAGAGAGAGGTTTTTGCTGCGATTTACCTCCCTTAACATTAGCCTTTTCTGTAGGCATTGGTGCGGTGGCTGGGGATGGGCTGTTTTCACGCCGTTTTCCTTCCATCCCGTGATCGCCAGAGGGGACCAGTAGATAAGTGCAGCTTGGCTTTTCCTATGGTGCTTGTTCTTAAAATGGTTG
Organism: Anhinga rufa; assembly: GCA_013400875.1. NCBI lineage: Eukaryota > Metazoa > Chordata > Aves > Suliformes > Anhingidae > Anhinga > Anhinga rufa. Next base: position 18,785 of record VZTV01091385.1, on the reverse strand, counting down.
CCAAAACAAATATTTTGCAAGGGAAAACTCGACCCCTCTTGTCTACGTCTTTCTCCTCGAGTTCCATCAGACTAATTCAGTGGTGGGGAACCGCCTTTGATTTCAAGTTGAGGCATGCTGCTTCTCCTGGTCCCTCTGCTCACCTCGGTGGTGATGGCTTCAGGAGGAAGAGGAGGCTTCACCTTCCAATCTTGCGTTCCAGAGGGATCCCTCATGGTGTGTATGGGGCGGGGGGGAAGAGTCAAATGAAAGCTCTTTGAAGCTCTCAGCTCTGTCTCTGCCCGCTCTCTGTTCAGGTTAGGTGTCTCTTGAGAAGCCTGTGCAGGAATGCAGGCTCTTGGGAGGAGACTGTTTAATTCTGGTTGGTATGAGAAAGAAATACCAGCTTGTCCAAGCAGATCCAAAAGGCAGTGTTGGACCATGGAGCTGCAAGGCGAATCCATTCTGGATTTGGCTCCCATGGGAAGGGTTGCATAAGGTGGCTTCAGCTGAACCCAGGCAGATGTCCTTCTGCCTCCATCAGCCCTGAGCAAGGTGGGTTGTGGCTGGGAAGGCAATCCGGCCCAAGCCATGCTCTCCTGAGGTCTCTAAGCCCCAGTGGCTTGCGAAACCCTCATTAGTGGGCCTATGAACCTAGAGGAGAAGCTTCCTCTGCATGGAAAGGACCGTTACCATCATCAACGTGGCTATGTAGAACAGTTGACCCTTAAGATTACTGAGGTCTTCAAAACACAGAGCTGATCAGTAGCTGCTCTAAATCGGCGTTGCTTTGTAGGCTTAAAGCTTTCTATCAGCTGGAGATCATCCCAAAGCTGGAAAATGGTGGTTTTTTTCTAGGGTTGTGAAGACAGACACGTGGGTTGTGAGTAAGGGGAGGAAGAAGCAGCCATGTCTGCTACTCTGCGGCCATACACTGCGCTCTTGTGCAGGCCGAGCAGCGTTTGCAGCAGCAGCCAAGTGCCTGACCTGAGCTCTGCTCTCCACTCTTGAAAGGGGCAGGGTGGCCATGGGGCAGGCACAAATGCGCTGTGTCTAATCATGAGCTCAAAGCCTCCCCTATCAAACCTTCAGCTCTTCACAGTCTAATTACAACTTGCCTGGTGCATTGGTTACGATGAGCAATGAAGATATAATCGCTGCTGTTATTTGTCCTTCCCGGCTCCAGCTGTTAAAACAATTCCTCCTTCATAGCCCAGCCAATTTCATGGCTTTAATGTGTCCCCACCGCTCCCAGCCCGCTCCCAAATCCCGTGCGTGAGGAGTGATGCACCAGAATCTCCATGAAAGCAGCCTATTTCCTGCATGAAGCCCATGAAATTGGGGAAGATAATATTTTCAGAGCTGCTGGTACCCTGATTGCATGTTTGTTTGAAATGACAGTTTATGTTGTCTCTCTCTTTCATTAGGGAGGTTCAGTGATCGCGATGTTATTAACTAACAACAGCACTCACTGCATATAAACATGATTCCGCAGAGACACTCCAAGGAGCACTTGAAGGCAGAGGGGAGGGAGATGGAGAAGGAAAAGAGATGTGATGTTTCTTGCCTCCTTTTTTTTCATCCCCCCTTCCAGAAGAGGGAAGGTTTGGAAGAGATTTTTAACTAGATTAGAAGCTCAGAAGAGTTTCATTTTGTATTGAATCCCCTGATGGTGAATGGGAAGCATAGCACTGACTCTCCAGTGTAAGATGTCTGGCAGCTCCTACAGCCCTGGGCTCTGCCAGCACTCGAGGACTTCCAGCTCATCGGGAAGTTGCTTTCTGCATAGACCAATGTGTTAAAGATGGGTCTGAAACAAGTCCTTACATCTCCAAATGCTTGCTGCTGGCAGGGCGCAGGCTCGACTAGCCGCTCGTGCCCTGAGGGTGGGGAGATGGGGGTCTTTCTGTCCCCCTAGCAGATCCTTTCCAGTCTAAATCATCCTACAAAGGGGACTGAGCTGCACCTGGTGAGATCCAGTGTGCCTTGTTGCAGCTGCATGTACCTTCCAGTGTCCATAGCATCTCCTGAAGCAGGCCTTGCTTCCCCCAAATACCCCTCACAGCTCCACCTCTGCACCAGGCAAATGCTGTCACTTAATTAATGGACCATGACTACATCCCAGGCAGTTGCTAGCTGAAGCCTCATCACCAGCCCTGTGAAATGCCCTGTGACAGGGCTGCTTTGCATGGCACCTGCGAGGAAAGCCGGGGCTACAGGCTTGTCCTCTCTTGATGCAGTTTAGAGATGGGAATCAGTCTGGTCTAATGAAACTATTGCTTGGGGAGGAGGGACCTTTCAGGTTTTATAAGTTAAGGACATTCTTGGATGCTGAATTGCTGGAGTTCTCGTAGACACAGGCTTCTGCATCTACAATAACCCATTCAAAGCACCAGCTAAACCTAGAAGCTGTAGCTTTCCAGGGTGCCTCAAAAGCTCACTGCCCCCCCAAGTCTTGCTGTGTGACCTAGGGGCAATTGGGCTGTGAGAAGAGCGTCTTCCCCAGGGTCTGCTGGCACCATGGGCTCTGTGATTAAAAAAATAACTGTGACTGGGGACTGGAGGATGAAGCGAAGGTGTTCAGTTATGGCAATTGCCTTGGGAAATGACTGAGAGGCAGCCCTAACAGTGGTGGCAGAGTGGCAGGAGCTGTGTCTGTTACAACCCTTGCTGCAGCTGCTAAGGAAATAGAGGAGATTGTTATACTGTCAGGACTGGGGCTTGTTGGGGGGTTTTGCCCTTATATCTCTTCTGTCTGTGTGATGGAGGAACGAGATGAATCGGTTTGGCGTGTGCATCAGCACCCAACCTGCATCACGGATGTGCCGCTGATTTCCCATGCTGCTGGTGCTGCCTCTTATTAAACATAAATAGCTGTGAAATGGACTGCGGGGAGGAGGGGGGGTTATCTATCTTGAGGTATGGAGCTTGCTTTAAATGGAGCCAGCAAAGTTGCTTATAGCCAAGACTGCCCATTATAAGATCCTGTTTGCAGCAAGTTAACTCTCTGCCAAGCGATAATTGTTCAGGCTAAAAATTTCCATGCTGTAAGTCTGCCTCGGGCTATATGAAATTGTGGGAGAGGGGGTGTTTTTTTTGTCAGCTTTTTAAAAAAAAAAGTACCTTCACAACGGAGCTGAAGAGATCCAGTCTCTCCATGAGATGGAGGCAGAGACTTGGAGTTTGGCGGGGGATGCGAAGGTTGTGCAGAAGCTGCGATTCAGCGGTGGGTAAGAGCCAGGGAGAGGAGCAATGGGTCTAGTGAGAGATAACTGTCTATTTTCATTACTACCGACTCATAAACAGGAGGCTCTACTGTGGGTCTAATAGCTGCCGTCTTGTTCATTCCCGTATGGGCTGGTTGGTTAATGTGGTTCTCCTGGCTAGGTAGAGAAAATGTTCGCAAGAGATTGTTAAAGGAGCTTGATTAAAGGTATAGCAATTTAGGAAATAGCAGAAGGCTTCTCATTCAGCCCTAATTTGGCCATTTGCATGGGTTTGTTCACTGTGATTGTTTTGAATGATGTAATTGGGTGTTATTTTCTCTATGGGAGCACTTTATCTGTTGCGCGGAAGTGCTAGCTACAGCACAAACATCCCTCCCTGGGTTCTGGTTTGTCTCCATCCTGCCTGCAGGAATAACTGTCTACAACAAAAGACAGGAGAGGCTGGAGACATCCTTGGATGCTGGTTCCCAGCAACCTGCAGGTTAGGAACTTCCTGAGCTAGATTTGAGATTCAGGTCCTGTTCCAAAACCCTTTTATCCCTGAATTTGATCTCTTACTGACCTTGCCCAGATTTCTGCCTTTCACAGCACCCTGTTGCAAGAAGTTTGACGAGCTAATTGCATATGCGCATGTGCACAGAGACAAGGCTTGCTTTGGTTTTGCACTGAAGCCTGCACAAATCAGTGTCTGAACTTCAGACCTGCTTGTCCCCCCGTGACGCTAGTGGAGAGAACCAGAGAGCTGCATCCTTTCCCCTCTCGCCAGGAGGGATGCTGGGCTGCAGTGGTACCCGAGGCCCCCTCCCCAAAGGCGAGGCGGTGGGCTGGCGCTACTGCGGTGGAGCTGGGTGGTGTGAATGCATCCCTGCATGTGCCAGCTGATTAGAAAGCAGAAGAATGGCAAGAGAAAATGAAAATGGGAAGGAGCTTGACAGCCCATGGAGAGGTATTTCAGCTGCAACACAAAACATTTGGTGGTAATTATAGAATAACCTTCATTTAAATGCAAATAAGCCTGTAATTAAGATAAGGGCTCTGTCATTTGCCAGTATTCCTCCTTCCCTCCCTTGCCAGCCATGGGTTTTGAGATGTTCCCCATCTCACTGTGGTGCTGCCTGTTTGTCCGAGGGCTCCTACAGCCTCGGTGAGATAAGCAATAAAAGAAACAAATTCTGCTGCACTCTGAGCCCATCCCAGCCAAGCAGAGGAGTCTGAGATGGGACTGCGTGTCCTACTTGGACCCTGTGGCTGACAGCTTCAGCTAAAACCCTCACTCCAAATGCTTCTCAAATCTCCAAGGCTTGAAAGCTGGATTTGAGTTGTGCTTGGATATTACTGAGTTGCAGATCTTCTTCACGGGCCATGCTGGAGTCGGTGCTGGGGTTGTGATGCTCAGCAAAGGTTGCAGGAGCAGAACTCCTCTGCCATGTCCTGCTGTGTCTGGGAAGAGCCTGGGGGATGAGCTTGGAGTCAGGGCGGTTCACGGTTCCCATTGCAAAGGTGAGGTGCAAGCAGCGTTGTGGAGAGCCTTGCTTGTAGCTAGGACTTTCAAGAGACTGGTCTTCACTGGGAGAAAAAGATGTTACCCTTGGCCTCAGCCAAGACACTAAGAACTGGGTAAAGACAGGTTGGTAGGCTGAGTGAACTGCACATCACACAGAGCTGGTGGACAGGGCGTAATAACGCAATAACATTTTGGCACTCTATCCTGGAAGCATTGGTGTCCCAGCACTGGAAAAAAACCACAGAAGATGACTTGTAGTGCTGTCAAAAATGGTGAGGCTCCATCCTGCCACTGCGTGCCGGGAGCACTTGCATGGGCAGCAGCTGGGCTTGCACTGGGCCTCCTTGCTGGGGAGGGAAACCGGAGCACTGGAAACAGCCATTGCTGGAAAGGTTAGCCAGCAACCTTTGCTTAAACTGTCTCAATCTGTATGAAATGTTATCTCTCTGCCTGACTAAAGATGTGTGAGCTGAGGGAGCGGAGATGCTCCCAGATTGTATTTATCTAGCCCTTTGAAAGGGCGTTTGAGGAATTAACTCAGCAGCTTAGGAGAACTTTAATGTTTTGATAAGTGGCTGGTGCCGCGTCTCCGCCTGCTGCAGCGTGACACCTGCGATGGAGCATCTCCGTAGCAGACATGGCCCCGTTAAGAGGAGGCAAACTCCTCATCACAGTTGTGCAAAAGCTGCCAAGCTCCCCAGTACCACTGGTGCCCCATCCTTCCCAGGCTCTTCCCTTCCCATTCCACTGGGAGTAGGCACTGCTGCCTGGATCCATCCCTTGGTGCTGGGAGCAGGTGATGCTCTGGCTGAACCGGCTTCCCTGAGCCCATCTACAGCGCAGATTCCCATGAAAATGATGCCTGGTATATTAATGTATTCCCTTTTCTTATCCTTCCTTCTCCAGAGGCTTCTGCAGTGTTGGGGGAGGAGGAAAGGCAGGCTTGACCCCATTGTGATGGAATAGAGGTGACTCTAGTCTGCTCCAGGAACAGGATCTGGGGTGCTTTCTTGGGATGATGGTGGGATTTGGGAGCTGAGACCTTGCAGCAGCAAGGTCCTCTTCAGAGGCTCCTGGGGATGGAGGCAGAAGGGCAACAAGAAGCGGTTGGAATAGATGGTCGTGTAGATCACTTCTGGATGACTTCAGTAAGGTATTTACAGGGGGAGAGCAGAAGACCTTGTCATCTCTAAGATGAAATGCTAAAGAAGCGATGTTTCTCTTAAATACTGCCAGTGGGATTTGCTTCTGAGACAGCTGAGCAAGGGAGGTGGGAGAGGCTGGAGTGCAGCTTTTTCTGGCTGGAGAGGGCCAGAAGCTTACAGCCTGCTGGCTTGGATGATTGCTGTGCTCCCAGCAAGCTCCAACCAGTCTCCATCCGGAGAGAGAGCGTGGGGGAGTGTAAAGGTGCAATTAAAGAGCAAGACAGATCAGCAGGCCCTCAGGCTGCTTAGGAAATAGTCCAAAGGAGGGAAAAAGGAAAGAGCAATTTACTGGTGAAAGTGTTCTTGAATATACAGAGAATATGTCAATATAACTCTGCTTTTAATATTTGATACTGGCCTATGAATAATTCACCGAAATGTACAGCCAACATGGTGACCTCTGAAGTGATGTTGTGTGCGCCAGGGGAGCAGAGAGTGCATGGATTTGGGATAAATGCTTTATAATGGTAAAGTGGACGAAGAAGCCCTGGGGGAATCCATGGAGGAAGAGTCCCTGTGCTATCACAAGATGGCAGTGCCCATGCAGGCACCTGAGCACCCACTGGCCAGGGAAGTGGGAGCTGGGTTGGTGGTGGTGGCACCTCACCTTGGCCCAAGCTGCCTGACTTGCCAAAAATTCAGCACTTTGGGCTCTTTTAGGGCACTCGGAGTCGTGCATTGCTGTTGCATCCCAAAAGGTGTGAGAAGCTGAAGAAGCTCAGCACTTTGGTCCCCTGTAGGTGGGAAGGAAGGGACAGGATGATGGCTGGGAGCCAGACTTCTTGTTTGGTGAGGCCAGAATCCTCAGCTGAAATGCCTGTGCTTGTGATCCTCTCAGAGAAAGGACCCTCCACCAGTTTTTTTGTAAGGTGGAGCTAATGCTCGCTCCCTCTTGTAGGCTGGCAGATGGATCCGCTCATGAACAGGGGCAAGGAGCCTTTAACATGGTGATGGGCATGGGAGGGGAGCCCTTCTCCCCTGGGGAGGCACTGCTAGCAGTGCTGGGGGGAGGTTCCCATCATTAGCTGTCTGATTGCACTCACAGGCTGAGTGGAGGTCTCGGTGTTGGGCTCCTGATGCTTTATTGATTACTGCCAGTTGTAACACTTCATTTTCTCCATTTCCTCCAAATCCAAGCAGCTGATAGATTTCTTTTCTTCCTCCTCCTGTTCCCTCTGAAATCACTTTGAAGGTTTATTTGTGATTTCCTATGCCTTAAGTCTGTATTGAAGTTGAAAAGGAGTCGTGAAAGGACTCAACCCAGTACCTGCCTGCAGTGCTGGGGTCCGCAGCTGCCTCGCCTGGGATGGGCGGGGGGGGATATCTGGCTCTGTGCAGTTCGCAGCAGGAGGGCTGTGGGTTAGTGCTCCCTCTTAGTGCATTAGGGGTGCAACCCTATCCCCGTGTCCCTCACTCATGCCAAAACTAGCAAAGGAGGCTACTGTCCCCCATGCTGCCACAGCACGGCAGAGGGCAGCAAGCCCCTGCTAAGCCAGCCTGTCCTGGTCCCCACCCTTTGCATTGCCCCTATTGCTACAATAGTTCATGTGCTACAAACAGGCCCAATTACAGTATTGATCTCCTACATGCTGGGAGCTGATGGTAGGTCCCTCCCCAGCTGGCTTGGTAAACAGAGCTCTCCATCAGCAGGCACTTCATGAATGTCACAGAGCAACTTTCTCATCATCCCCCTGTGGCCGCAGCAGGCAGAGCTGTAAGGAAAAGGCAAACCACCTTGTGAGGAGTAGGAAGGAATTGGGTGATCCTTTCCTCAGCTGCCATGCATTCGCTGTCGTCCTAAAACTGGATTTGCTTGCCAGAAAAGTGCATATGGGGGGCTGCAAGCAGCAGGTGGACGATGATGTCCCATTTATGCCATGGGTTGGTGACTTGTCAGTTGTACTTTATGGAGCTTCCCATTTTCCATGGGTTACTTAAATGCTAGGAAAAGTGAGTGCTGCCCACCAGAGAAACGCTTCCTGGAGAGGTAGGAGAGCTGGTCCTTGCTCTGGTTTAGGAGGAAACGTGCTCAGGTTTTCCTGTAATGCAGCCTGTGTGTGTTGCTGGGGGTGTGAAAAGGGGATGTGGCCCATGGTCCAAGTTGGGAGATCCAGTTTTTTTTTTTGCCTTGCATCATGTACCCCAAAATGAAATTACTTGCTCTGGCCTGAGAGGGTTTCATTACCATGAAACTCATGTTTTGGTGAAAACGGGGGAAACACTGGAAGTCTGTTTGGCTTGCTGTATGCCAGTCTCCATCGCTTTCATGGCTGAGCTAAAATAATCCATGACTTGGAAAGCCCTGGTTGCAGGGCAGGCCCTTGAGGATGGGGGAATAGAATATCTTTGCTGGAGTGCTTGAAGGTCAGAGTAGACATGACTAGGCAAGTGTGATAGGTAGTGATGGGCCATGAGTGGATGAGACCTGCATTTTTGTTTGTTTCTGGCTGGTAATGCAGCGTACTGTATGGAAGGCCCTTACTGTGCAAGACCCCTGCAGCGTATGGGGCATATTAATTTGCCAAACCTCTAACTGGAAAGCCCCTTGTGCACCTGGGATCTGGACCACAGCTCAGGAGGGTGCTGTTGTCTCTGCAAGCCCAGAGCTTTTCTCATTTTACCTGCTCACCCGTGGCTGTTGATACAGGCAAAAATGATGAGAGTGAAATGTTAAAGCAGTTTCCTTGTACAGGTAGTCCGGTGGGAAAACTGCCTCCCTGCTCTGTCCCCATGCAAGGGACACTGCTGAGCAAGCAAAGGTTTCGGAGGTAGTGTCTGAGCTCTGGTGGAGCTGATCACATAGCACTGACTAGGCATCATAGCCAACAAAAGCCATGGCCATTAAGAAATGAAGTAGAGAGTATTCTTTTCACTGACTTCAATTAGAAATACTGTGGAAGGGCACGGGGACATCCTCCTCTCCTCGATGCTTGAAGAATCGAGAGGAGGATGCCCTGGATCCACGTGCTGGTGGAAGCAACCTCGTGTCCCTGAGCTGTTAATTCCTGATGTCTGAGTCTTTGCGCACAAGGTGATAAGGACAAACAGACAGGAAGGCCCTTGGTTTTGGCTTCTGGGTGTGCTCTTGCATCGGCTGAATTAAGTGGTCCCCAGCTGGGCCGTGCAGTCCTGCTTGAACATGGCATCCTCATCTGGAATGGGTTGAGTTGACCTTAGCTTGACTCCTGGTGTGTGTCTAGTTTAAGTTATTACTAAGCAACGGTGGGAAAACTGTCACAGTAGGTGTGAGATGAAGTGGGTGACATTGTACGTTCACGTCTGCTTGGTAATGAGGTCCTGCTAAAGCTCCTTTGGGGTGGGAATGTCCTGGCGGTCTTACTTAAAGCATATAATTTCCTACCTACCAAGGGATGCAGAAGACTCTGCTCTGGCTTTGCAGGCTGATTGAGTAACGACAATAAGATCAAGCCAACAGGACAGCTCTTTTTTTTTTTTTGGGGGGGGGGGGGGTGGGGGGATGGATTTACCAGGGAGGCTAGCAAGCAAGAAGGATTTAAAACCCCATTTGTATTCGCCCAGTGTTGCAATTTGCAGCCAAATCCTGAGAGTTGGATGCCGAGAGAGAAATCCATAGTTGCCATAACAACCAACAAACTATAATTAGTCAAAGACTTGAGGAGAGGGGTCCAAAGAACAAATGGAAAAAGGAGCCGCTCTTCGAGGGATGCTGATAGAGATCAGAAAGCCTGGTCACAAGCGTGTTACAGGAGAACTAATCTCTCCAGAAGCCGTTCTGTCTTTAGGCCCCCAGTGGAGTTGTTTGAAGCCGTATAAACTCTTGGATTTTCTGATGTTTTCACTTCTAGAGGACAGAAGGATTAGAAACACCCCATGCGTTGAGGCTGTCGCTTTTGAGGCGTGATTGGGTTGCACTGGCGGAGCCGTGTAGGCTGATAAAGAGGTTGCAGAGTTTTTTCTTGACCTAGAGAGGTGGGGTGTAGGATGTAAGGAAGAGCAGAGCTCGAGGAACCTGGCCAAGCTGCGGAAAGGACTCCTTTAGCTTGGCAGACAGATGAAGAGTGAAGGTTTGACACTGCCGAGTAACCAAAATGCATGTTCCTGTACTGCGAGACAAACATAACTCACTGTAGCACAAGCAGCAAAACTTTATCTGTGTTATTTCAAGTGGTTGGTTGAATGCATGCTAGAATAGTTGAGGTTAAGTGTGTGTGGGTAGAGGGGGAAGGCAGAGCCCACCCTCTGCCCGCTGAGCCTGCAGCCGTGCATGCAGCAAAATGCATCCCACCCTCTTGCAGAGGGGTAAGTTTGCAAGAGGGACGTGGCTGTAGCCCCTTTCTCTTTGCTTCCCATGGACACCATAAGCGGCTGCTGGCTTGCTCGGGGAGGCTGGAGGTCCTGGGGTCACTGGTGCTTGTGCTTGGTGTTACCTGCTCTGAGGCTCAGCTCAGTCCTCCTCGGTGTGATTGGGGTGATGGGGACCCCCTTCTTGCTGGCTCCTAGTGGCACGAGCCTCTTGCTGAAATTTGGTTTAGTAGCCCGGTTTAACTGGGGTCTGGAAGGGCTGGTGGGCTTCCTATGCTCTGCTTTGCTCTCCTACCGCAGATTCCTGGAGCCTAAAAACTACTCCCCACCCCCAAAGAAAAATCAAACAAACAAACCCCGCAAAAAACCCAACAAACCTCTGTTCCTCTTTGGTTATGCTCATTTGGGACTTTGCTGCTGCTAAGATGGAAAACTGTTACTGAAGTTACATGAAGCAGTAGCAGAAACAGCTTTTAGCAGCGGAAAACAATCCCGTGGCAATTTAGGTCAGGATTGGCAGAAGAGTCCTTTCACAGACCCTGAGACAGAAATCCCCAGTTGCTTTTTTTGGTTTTATTTGCAGCCTGGCCTGGTACGAGCCGTTCTGCTATTCGGTGTCCCAGTTCTGCAAAGGGAGCGCCGGCAATAAAACCACGTGTAGTGTGGGGAAAGAGAATTAGTTCAATCGCGACCCCGAGCAGCGCTGCCCCAGCTCCCTGCCCTCTTACCCCTTTGCATGCTCATTTCTGAGGAAGCTGTTCTCATGTATGCAGGGGCAAGAGCAAGGCAGGCAGCATCCACGTGAAAAAAGTCATGCTAGCATGAAAAAATACCCGTGGAACACCTCACAGACAATATAGAACAAAAAAAATATATTATAATATGTCTAGAATACAATAGAAGCGAAATCTCCTGGCAGCAAACATTCATGCACTTGACTGCCAAGAAAAAAGGACCTTACAGAAGATGAGACATGAAAGGGATCCCTGCACAAAAACTAAAAGTCGGAACACAATAGTATATATTTCAGGCATATGAAAAGGAAGTGCGACAGTAATACTAAGGAGACAAGATACTCTAACAGAACCGGGAGCTGAGGAGAGAAGAAACTCAATCAGCAGTGACACAGGAGGCTTGGAGAAGGCAGCTCTTTGAATGGATCGGAGTCCTTTAAAAAAAAAAAGAAAGCAATCCTGCTTTTATTTTAATTTTTTTTCCCTGGGAATTAATCTTTCTCCATTTTTCTCGGCTTGTACAGCAACAAGGGAGCACATGAATAATACATTGCCAAGACCAAAAAGATAACAGGTGCTGTATGCACAGGAACTCACAGCATCGATAAAAATATTATGCCATACAAGGATTACGCTGCTGGCTTTTGGCGGTGGCAAGGGGTGTGCAGGGGAAACTGGAGGAGTGGGTCTGCTGCCCGGTGGGCTCCTCAGGAGAGACTGGAGGATGTGGGGGAGTAGAGCAAGATGGGGTTGGGTCCAGGGCGGTGCAGGAGCTCATGCTTGCTTCTAACCTGGGTTGGTGCCTATCAAAAATAGGCTTATTACTGTCATAAAGATTTGCAGCAACTCTTATTGCAGTCCTAAGGATTTCGCATCTGTGTGGGACTTGCCATGATGCCAGCAGGAGCCTTTCCAATGCAAAAGGCGCTGGCGTTGCTCACGTTGGTGCTGGGGGTACCGCCGACGGTGCTGCGAGGGAGGGATGCTCGGAGAGAAATCCCCAAGCTGCTTCCTTGCTGTCATCCCAGTGACAAGGAGGGAATTCCCAGCTGGGCGTCTTGCACATCTCTCCTCTGTCAAACCCTAGCAAGGCTTCCCGCCTCGCCTTAGAACAATTTTTTTTCTGGTGTGTGTATATTTAACAAAAGGGACTATTTTTGTCCCTCTAGAGTGACTTGAGCTGGTGCTTCAAGGGGAAGAACCTATCGCTGAGCTGAAACTGCAGGAGTTGTCAGTGCCTTGACTCTCCTGGTCAAACGAGTTAGTGCCCAAGCAGTACAAGAGCTGATTTAAAAAAAAATTAAATATTCAAATACAGTTGAAGGGCTGAAGCCTGGAGTTTTTCTGTCCTTGAAAGATATGAGAGCCCAGAGACGGAGACCAGGGCTTTCCAACAGTTTGATGGCTCTATATGAGGCAAAATTCCTTTTTAATAGGTTGCTCTCTCTACCCAAGATCAGAGAGCTTGCCTTTCCCCTTGCTCATCCCCGGCAAGGCCCTGCTGACTGCACTTCAAGCACATACATTATTTTTAATGATGTCCTGTAACAAGAAGCCTCCTGCAATCATCTGGTTTAGATCTGGATCCTCTAAAGGATGGCTTGGAAAATCTGAAGTGCTGAAGCACCTTGGGAAGAAACAAAAACCTCTGCCAGGCATTTCTGTACTGTGGCAGCGCCGTCCCACAGCCACAAGATTGCAGCCCTGATGCCACAGCCGAAGGCTGGGAGCGGGCATCGGTTCAACTACCTCATTTCCCCAGTCAAGCATCATTTTGGAGCCCAGAGGGTAACAAGGGAGTGTGTTTTGGTCTGACCCAGCATGGCTCTGCTGATGCTCCTTGCCCTAAAGCAGGCGGCTGAAATCTTCTGGCATTCAGAAACAAAATACTCAGTTCAGGGTAGCCTTTTATTATTGTTTTGCATTTGTTTTGCAAGGAGTGAGTCTTCAAAAAGAAAACTCTGGTTCTATTTTAGTTGAATTTACCCTGTTGTGCAGGAGTAGGATAGGTAAGGATGCAAGTATCCTATTCCCAGGCCAGAAATTCCCAATATCTAGAGCTAAATTTAGCTTGTCTCTCTAGCAATGGGCTGGCCGGGGCTATAATCTTACACAGCTCGCACTGAAGATGAGTCTGCAGAAATGTGAGAGACTGGCAAAGGCGAGCGCAGCAGCTTCTAGGAGCATCCCATCCCTGGGGACGTGCGGGGAAGGTCCCCTTCTGCCAGCTGGTAGCGGGCTCTTCCCCCGCTGGAGGGGAGCAGGGAGGACGAGGGGCCCGGGGAGGATGGGACCTTGTTGATTTGCCTGGCTGTTACTTTGTTTACCTGTCCTAATGCTTTTTTATGGGGCTGCCATAAAAAACACTCATTAGACAGTGTTGATTTTCATTAATGTTGATTCACCAAAAGCTTAATCAATCTTCTGTGACCAACGACCCGGTTCCCGAGGGAGAACAAAGCTGTTGAACAAATTAGCCTTACAGATTGGAGGCAGAGCTTGCAGATGCGACAGCCTGGGTACCAAAGCGGGCGGTGTGTGGATTCGTGTAACATGCCCAGGAACAATGGCACTCAGCTGCCTTTTTCTTTTTCCTTTATTTTCTTTCTTTTTTTTTTTGCAATTTACATCTTGACTGAAGCATGCTGGCAAGGCGGCTCAGCCCTTCTCTTGTTTTGCCTTCCCTGTTAGGAGCCCTGTCGTCTGCAGGCATGGGGAGACGGAGCAAGGAGGAGAGTTGTTAATGGACCCAGCTGAAATGCAGCCGCTCTCCGTTTGCTACCAGGCCCTGCCGCAAAGTCCTGGCGTGGCCATCAAGTCCCTCATCTCTCGGTGCCGTGGTGCCTTGCCCTTAATGATGAGTGCAATGCATTTCCACCTCCTGGGGGGCTGAGAGGGTATAACCACATCAATTGGAGAAGGGTTGGTTTTGCAGTGATAGGTTGTTAAAAACAGCCAGCATCAAAGTGTACTCTTCATCTCTGCTAGACCAAACTGCTTGTGGCGTGCTTGCTGGGAGAGGAGCATAAATGCTTCAAGTGTCTTCCATCCCGGGAGGGGATATTCTTATGCTGTACCCAGGGATGGGATGAGATGCTGCTAAACACATCTAGGCGGACTGATCCGGACCCCACGCTCTGGGGGCGAGGGTCTGCAGCATCTCTCGTGGCAGAAAGTGATGGCACTTGGTCACGGGGAGCTGGGGAGGATGCACTGTCCTGCTCCCTATGGCTTTGACACCAAACCGGTGTTGCTCAGAGGCTCTGCAAGCCGTTCCTCCTGTTCCTCGGGGGGTTGCAGACCCACCGACTCATTTCACACCAGCTGCTGCCCAGCCATCAGGTTAGTAATGACTTTCCTTCTCCCTCCCGGGCTGGATTTGAATGGCTGGTCCAGAGGTGAAAGGCCCCCGTTCCCATTACCGATCCAATTTCCTGGACTTTTACCGGGTAGATAGGAATTGCCAGAGCGGAACAGCCTGATGGGCCATCGAGCCCAGTGTCTCCTCTCTGACAGCAGCTTGTGTTTGGTGTGTAATTAAAAGCCTTTGTACTATTTGACTTGTAATTTAATATCACACTGCCACATACGTATCTCATTCAAGAAAAAATAGGCCCCGACGTGTGCAAAGATGAAGACAAGCACCCTTTTTCACATCCTGCATCCGTGGGGCCGGCTCTGCATCCACGGTGTGCACGGGCAGGGACTCTGTCCTGAGCACGTTTCATGCGAGATTCAGCACACTAGCGGGGATGTTTCCCTTTGGCATAAGGGAAAAATCTGGGGAGAGTGGAGTTTGCAGGGAGCAGTGTTGTGGCTGCTGCTGGGGGAGTTGCTCTGTGATTTATTGGGTTCTGCTGCAAACACTGAGATTAAGGAAAGTGCCTTAAATGGTCCTTAAAAGCTGGCTTTGGTAGAAGAGATGAGCCTGTATGATTATACCCTGCCTGCCTCGGCACGGGCTTGCTTGAGCCCCTCTCGGCTGACATTGCTGCCTGACTTTGCGCTGGAGCAGATAAGGAGAGTGCACAGCCCTATCCATCAGCTCTGCTGCAAGGGCAGGATGGGGAGCAGGAGGCAGTACCGCATCAAGCCACGCTCAGAGGGTTTGCTGGCAGATGCGTGCCTGCTCCCTTAGCCTTAACAGAGGAGTTAGGTTGCTCTGCTGTGCAGTGATGGCCCCACGGGAGACTGCAATCTCTGTGCTGTGGGTAACGCGATGTTGCTCCGCATGTATGCGCTCGGTGTGGTGCTTTTCCTATAGCATGCCCTTTGTTCTGCTGACGGGCTGGTGGCCACCCACCCTGGAGTGGCTGTCGGTCATAGGAATTACGCATCCAAAAATGGGTATGGGGCCAAGAAGGTGCTGCTTGGGTCGGAATGAGACAAGGTGGGTGTAGAGGACTGCATGCAGAAGCCTCTGAAAGAAAGCTTTACAGGTCTTGGATCATTCCGCTTTTGATCAGAAGCAGAGAGAACCTCTGAAACTCAATTTTAGTGGGACTGAGATGATGCTGAAAACCTCGTATTGGCCATTTTGCAAGGATAAAGCTCCCCTCAGCAGGGGTTGCTCAGTGAGGGTTTCTGTCAGCACCAGGACTTGCCAAGCCCTTCTCCATAGGAAGGGATCTACTTAAGACTGATTAATTTGCCCACCTCAGTGCTATTCCCTCTAACTGACTGAACCTACAAGAAAACAAAGCCAGGCTGATCAATAGAGAAATAATTTTGCAAATTGTGGGCATAAATCATTCCCGATTGGCGTGTGCTCACGTTTGTTAATGAATAAACCAAACTGAATCAATTCTCTTTATTAAAATGCAATTGTTTCATCTATTATTACTTTAGGCAGGTGGTGTGAGGAGGGGGACAGTGGCTGCTCGCCTACAGCACGTTTCTGTGCTGAGATATGATCAGGGAGCTGCTGGTACCGCTGTGTGCACTGCACGAGTGGGTGCACCATGCCTGTGGTCCTTGTGTGTGTGTGCCCTGGGCAGGCGAGTAGAGTGGGGAGTGTTTTCTTTTGGGAAGCCGTATGCCCAGCCACCCAAGTGTTGTGGGGTATTGATTAGCCTTGTTACCGTGGTATTTCTATCTGCAAGGAGGAGATAAAGGAACCAGGTACCTGTGTTGGTGTTTGGCGTCACCCATCGCTCGTGCTGCAGTGGCTCAGCCCAGGCATGGAAGCCCCACAGGCTTTTCCAGCCCTGATATTGGGTGCTGGGTATTTCAGGTGGCTTGTCCTGCTGCTTGCTTCCCTCCAGGAGATCTCCCTTCTTGGTCTGTGTGTTCTGTTGCTCTCAGAGCTGGAATGGGCCAGCTAGGCAATTGATGCCTTGCTCTGTTCTTGGGCCTTTCCCATCGTTAAACAGTAGTGACTTCCCCCTGTAAAGCGCTTTCAGGTCTGGAGGGGCTCTGATCTGCATCTTGGCATCCAAACCACTGCTCTACCAGGAGATGAAAAGCAATCTTCTATTCTCTCAACAATAGGCAAAGGATCAGGGCTGCTTTGTGTCCTGATTTACAGCCTTTCTGGCCAGGAGGAGGAGAGTTGGTCTGGGTCATTTGCCTCTTGCTATATGTGATAACTGCCTTTGAGAGCTGTGCGGGTGCCCTAAGTGTCTGTTTAGGGAGCCCCATCTTTTTATTGATTTTTTTTGAGTAGAACAAATGAACAAATAACAGTGCAACAATAAAAATGGGGGGATAAATAATCTGCTCTTTGGCACACTCAGCTGAACGGGGCTGAGTGAAATGCAATGCAGACGCGCGCCCAGAGAAGGTCAAGTTTTTAAATCTAAACTGGAGCTAAGTAAAATATTGGCTAACTAACTGGATTCCAAAGCTCATAAAATGTTGGTAGTGCTGAATGTCGGCTGGAATATATCTCCTCATCTTTTAGACAGGGAGCTGGTGCTTTCCTTGATCTTCCCTCCCTGGGGAAATTCTCCTTGGGAGCAGAAGGGAGCCTGTCAAGTGGCTTGTTTTCCTTCGTGTTGGCAGGGCAGAGCCGGAAAGGTCACTTGGGTTAAGAGCAGCAGCGAAAGCTAAGCTACAAGCGGTGCTTCAAGTCGCCGTGCTTTGATTTCTAAAGCTGAGCCGTGGGCTGGGATGGTTGCGGAGGATGCCTGGGAGAGGAGCTCTGGGCTCAGACCCTGGCTGAGCTTTTCCCTGCTGGTGTTGAGCGTAAGGAGAGAGGGTTTGGGTGCAGGCAGTGGGAAGGTCTCCTTAGCTGGGCCCTGGTGTCCTCCTGCAATGCAGGAGAGCACCCTTGTAGTTTGTCTTGGAGTTTGTCTGGCATGGACTTACCATGAGGATGGATGTTGTTCCAGATGACATCTTCCGCTAGATCATCTATAATGGCTTAATAAATCCGAGGGTTCAGGTTGATGAAGAATCCATTTGCGCTGCCCCTTCTCCACCCTGGCAGTGCCCACCAGCTCCCAGGGAAGGGCAGGTTGGTACCTGGGGACCTGCCCACTCATTTGGCTGCTGAAGCAGCGTTGGATGCATGAGCTTCAAACTGCAGAGCCTGCAAAGCTTCAGGCTGGGGCCTGAACCAAGCTGCTCCTGCAGTACAGAAAATAATAGTGCCTACCACAAAGAGGTGTTGGGAAGACAAGTCAGTTAATGTTCGTGCAATGCTTTGAAATGGGGAGGCTTTTGAAGTCGGCATTCGGTTCTTTGCTTTTCTTTCTTTCTTTATTCCCTTCGATGCTCTGTAAGGAACGTGGCTCAGTGGTGTGCTGGTATCAAGGTTTGATGGCCTCTTGCTCCCTGGGAGAATTACGTTCTCCCTCGATGGCTTCACTTCAAGGCAGCGCGTTCAATTGGTATTCTCCGTATGGCATTTGCTCTTGCACATAGTGCATTTTTATTCAAATAATGGTATTGATCGTTGAAAATGTAATGGAGAAAATAAATGAAAACAAATAAACACAGAAGATTTGTACTAAACTTTTTCAAGGTCTGGTTCTGAAAGTCAAGGAACTGTCTGTGTCCTCTGTAGGAGGAGTGACTGGTGCTGCAGCTGGTATCTCCTTTATTAGCGTTTATTGCAGGATGCCTATGGCAGCGAAGGGGTATAAATATGCAAATGGTTGGGGCAGGCACCTGCTTGTAAATACCAATCACAACCATATGCGGTCTACCCTAGCTATGAAGATATCCTGGCAAATATACCTAGCAAACGGGGTATTGCACCAGCTCAGCTCATGGGAGAGGAGATGGACTGCTGAGTCTCCTTGCCAGGGTACTTTGTATGGTCTGCTTGGCTCAGTTTGGCCAGGCTTTTACCTTGTAATAGCCTTGAAAGGTCTAGGCTTGTGTTTTGGGTCATGGCCCATCTTCTGTCATTTATCGACTTACAGGCTGGCACAACAGCTCTGCTTTTGTATTTGATGCCAGGAATGTCATCAATAGTTTGAAGCATCATACCCAGCTCATACTGGTTGAAGATGATGATTTCAGCATAGTGCAGAGCTACAGCTTTAAAAATTACTCTTTCTTCCCTAGAACAGACATTTCACTGATATATCTTGCTCCTTTGAGAGTTTTGTGGTGGGGAGAGAATCTTGGTTTTTGTTAGAAATATTTCTAGGCCTTGTGGTTGATTTGAAGGCAAAAGGCATCGATTGCAACAGTTGGAAGGACTATAATTTTTTTAACTTCTGTTTTTTTTTAAACTAGCCCATTGTTTAGGAGGGTGTTTAAAGGTGAGTTGTTTCAGCAATACTATATTTTTGCACCCAAAGGATAGGGACTTCCTTCCTTGTTGTTGTGGTTTAACCCAAGCTGGCAATGCAGCCCCACCGGGCTGCTTGTTCACTTCCCCCCCGGTGAGATGGGGGAG
>VZTV01091384.1:0-18640 GCA_013400875.1 Anhinga rufa | reverse complement strand
AGCTGCAGTTGTGCAGGGTTTCTGCCCCCTGACCATTCTTAACTATGTTATCCCAGAGTTGCTACCACCATCACTTATGGGTTTGGCCTTGGCCAGCGGCGGGTGCATCTTGGAGCCAGCTGGCGCATCTTGGAGCCAGCTGTCATTGGCTCTATCATACATGGGAGAAAATTCTAGCAGCTTCTCACAGAAGCCACCCCTTTAGCCACCCCACTACCAAAACCTTGACATGCAAACCCAATATATTTACATATAAGAAAAAGCACTTCTTGTTGTAGTATAAGTTTTAATTTTGTTTTTTTCTAACTGTTGTGTTGGAAGAGGAACTAACCATGGGTTTCTCTTTTTGTGTGTCTGGGCCTTTTTCTGCTCAAGTGTTAGATTTATACTAATGACTTTCAATGAGATGGAAATCAACAATCTCTAGGCAACAGATTTCACCTAAACCCTGATTCTGTATTCATTTACATTGGTTTGTTCACATCATGGGAATAATTCCAGTTTATCCTATGGTAATTTTAATCAGAATCTATCCTTTAGTATTTCATAAATCTCCATTTTGCAAAGGTATTTCAACAATTAGTGTAAATGAGGGAGTCCTGAACTGGGATTTTTGCCTTTCTGTCTATCTTGAGCTTTATTTACCTTTTTATTTTTTTTTATCCCAGATAAAGGCAATGTTAAACTTTCAAGGATATAAGTCTCCTTATGTGTTTAGAAGCCTGAAAAGCAAAAGTAAGGACTAGAGATGTCACAAGTTAAAAATTCAGCTTAAAATATGGATAGTTTTTACCTACATGTAGGGCGAATCTCAGCTGAAGTCTCCTCCATCAGACATGCTCCTGCTGTTACACTCTTTTCTATTATGATTAATAATGTCTGAAATCTGAAACCAAGTCAGCTGCACTATAATAAACTTGGTATCAATTTTACAGGTCACAAATAACCATGTAATACAATAACCCTCTATATTTTCCAGACCAATGTGGGACCACATGCTTGTGGGTAGCAATGACTGTGTAATTTCATGAAGAATGAAGACCATATTCAGGGAAAAGCTGAAAGCATTTTCTGCAGAAGAGCAGGAGACAGGGTCAGAAAAGGAAAGCATGTTTCCCAGAGATGGTTACCTTTAATGGTATGAACTATCTTCAGTCTTTAAAAAGTGTCTATCCATTTTGGAGTGTGTCCAAATGATGAATAATTCATCCTGAAGAGTAAGAATGTGAACAGTTAAAGTACATGACATCAGACTAGAGATGGTCAGTCAGAAAATCAGTGAGGCAAGATTAAACAAAAGGGTTTTATTTGAAGATGAGATTTGGGATCAGATATAAGGTGGTCTAGCTCAATTACAGTCAATGCTACAGTCAAAAACTACATAAGATTGTGCTAAGAATCAGGACCATCATGTAAAAGCCTATGAAAATACTTAGAAGTAGTAAAGGATTATGTGTTCCATATCTAGCTTGCAAAATTATAGGGTTAAGTGAGATTCTTAGCTTTCTTTTTATTTAAGAAAATTAAATTTCTTTGGTCACAGGTGTGCAGAAAAGCTGGAAAATGTGAACCAAGTGAACCCTACGCACTCAGAAATCAGAAGACAAATAGTGCCCTTTTTCTCATTTAAACTTAATCCTATGGCTGCAAAGCCAGCTGCATAGCTTTTTTAGGCCTGCCTTCCAATTGTTCTGTACTGTGAGCTGACAAAACTTTGCATGAGAAAGACATTCTTTTTCACCTCTTAGTAATGAGTTGTACCTGAAGGAGCTTCTATACACATCAGTAGGTATTCACATATCCTTTCCTGTGTCCATTTTGTACTTGCAGCATCTATAACCCATCAGGACATATTTTTCTGACACTGCTAAAATGCACAATTATACAACATATGAGAAGACCTGCCACTAAACCCCAAAGTCATTCTCAGACATATCCTTGCCAGTCATATTTGTATGGCCTAACCAGGCAGATTTTAGGTATACACATTAGTTCACCTTTGTCATCAGAAAAACAAACAAACAAACAAACAAACCCAAAACAAACCACCACAGTGAGGAGAAATGTAGGGGTTTTCTCTTTGCTAGTTTAGGCAGCTTCTAAGTATTCTACTGTGTTGTAGAAAGTATTCTAAGTTGCTTGTACCCATCCATATCAGAATGTTTGTGAATGCATAATTTCAGCCCAAGCAGCAAGGCACAATTTAGGTGATCATAAACTGACTCTGAAGACTTTTTTGTAGACTAGTTCTAATATGATCATTTTGGGCTCTCCAAATGTAAAGATATCACAGATCTAATAAATTATATGAGCTTCCTATTTTGCAACACCATCGTTCTTATTCCATCATGATCTTAATTGTAACAAATCCTACCCATTTCAAATAAAATTAGCTTTTGAGTGCAGAGAGAGAACAGAGTATTTTTTCTTGAGGATTCAGGTCTAGGGACCTTCAGGCCATATGGAAAATAAAAAAGCAAAAGCAGTGTGTTGCAAATGTTGTAGTTCAGCCTCCAACAGATGGGCAGAGGTAATATGCTAAGAACAGAGAGGCTGTATATTTGAAAAATGAGGTTATAATTCTACTTTAACCTCTGATTTTGCACCTAAATGTCCTAGTTTAGGTTCAGAGTCCTCTTCTGACAAATTTTGTGGATACATCTAGTGAGGGACTGCCCAAGTTGTGAAGGTGTGTGTGGAAGCTCCATGCCTGCAAATGAACTCTGTTCTGGTTTTGGATTTAGTTTATATATCTGGATATGTATAGATGTATAGATCATATATAGATGAGTATGTGTGTATATATATATAGCTGTGTGAGACAGCTCCAGGTTTCTGGAGACATACTGTGGCTCTGGTAGGTACAAGACCAGAGGAAGGGGCTCAGGGACAACCCTGTTTTTACCCACTGGGCATTCTGACACATCTCAGGAGGTGACAGCTGGTGGATGAGAACAGGATGTTTTGATTCTGGAAACAAGGCACTTAATTAGCATGAAGAGTGCCCCTGAACAGAAACAGTGTTCTGTTGGCCAAAGAAAATCACAGAAGATTTTTTGAGTTTGGAAGGGACCTCTGTAGGCCACCTGGTCTAACCTCCCACTCAAAACAGAGTCTTATTAAATTAGTTTCCTCATGGTCTTGTCCAGGCTGTGTTATGAATATGTCCAAGGATGGAGATTTCCCAGCCTTTCTGCTGAGCAACCTGGTACAATATTTAACCACCTTGGTGGTGAAAAAATGTTTTTCCTAATAGCTAAACAGAATTTCCCATGTTCCAACTTGCCTGTGTGTCCCTTGTCTTACCACTGTGCAACTCCAAGAAGAGCTTGCCTCCACCTTTTCAATACCCTTCCATTCGATAGTTGAAGCTGACAATACCATCTCCCCATAACCTTCTCTTTTAAGTCTGGGAAAAAAACATTATTTCAGCCTTTCCTCATACATCATGTGCACCAGCTTGGAGGCCTCCACTGAATTTGGTCCTTTATGTCAATCTCTTTTGTACAGAAGAATCATTTCTCTTGACCTACTGACCAATATGCAGTTGGCTGCCTTTGATGCAAAGGCTTAGAGCTGATCTATGTTCATCTTGCTGTCTACCTGGCCTGTGCAGAAAGCAGCTTTGCAGAACAGGATCTTGCACTCCACCAGGACTCCCAGATCCCGTTCTGCAACACTGCTTTCGGAATAGATGCATCCCAGACTGTATATTTTCATGGAGTTATTCAATCCCACGGGCAGGACTTTGCCTTTGCCTTCATAGGTGTGGTGGTTTGACCCTGGCTGGACACCAGGTGCCCACCAAAGCTGCTCTATCACTCTCCTCCTCAGCTGGAGAGGGCAGAGAAAATTTAATGAAAGGCTTGTGGGTCAAGATAAGGACAGGGAGAGATCACTCACCCATTACAGTCATGGGCAAAACAGACTCAACTTAGTGAAATTACCTTAATTTATTACCAATCAAATCAGAAAAGGATAATAAGAAAATAAAAACTAAACCTTAAAACACCTTCCCCACATCACTCCCTTCTTCCTGGGCTCAACTTCACTCACAATTTTCTCTACCTCCTTCCCCTCAGAGGCACAGGGGGACGAGGAATGGGGGTAGCAGTCAGTTCATCACATGCTGTTTCTGCCTCTCCTTCCTCCTCAAGGGGAGGNCAGCCTCCTTTGGGCATTCACCTGCTCCAGCATGGGGTCCTCCACAGGCTGCAGGTAGATATCTGCTCCACCATTAAACTCCATGGGCTGCAGGAGGACAGCCTGCCTCACCATGGTCTTCACCACGGGCTGCAGGGGAATCTCTGCTCTGGTGCCTGGAGCACCTTGTCCCCCTCCTTCTTCACTGACCTTGGTGTCTGCAGAGTTGTTCCTCTCACATATTCTCACTCCTCTGTTCAGCTGCAGTTGCGCGGGGTCTTTTTTTTACCCCCATTCTTAACTATGTTATCCCAGAGGTGCTACCACCGTCACTGATTTCCTCAGCTTTGGCCAGCAGCGGGTCCATTTGAAGCTGGCTGGCATTGGCTTTGTTGGACATGGAAGAAGCTTCTAGCAGCTTCTCACAGAAGCCACCCCTGTAGCCACCCCACTACCAAAACCTTGCCACACAAACCTAATACAATAAGGAAGGAGAATATGACTCAAACAGCAGTGTTAGCAGCTACCTTTTGCTTTGCCAAGAGAAGTTTTTTGGAACATGTAAACACAACACTAGGTATGGCATGGCATACATGGCAAGGTAGTCCTTCACACAGGGAGTTTTAGTAAAGCAAACACTTCTTGCAAAGTAGTGTTGACTATCTATAGCCTGTTCTAGGTCACCACGCATCCGATGCAGCTAGGGCTACATGAGGATTAGCAGCACAGTGGCAGGTGCCGTTGAGTTTGCCAGTCTCAGGTGAGGCCATGTGGGTTGCTGTAATGTTATAAAAATACTCTCTGGTCAAAAGACGTGCATGAACCTCTACAGATGGAGTATTGGATCAGAACAACACCATGAGAGAATTTTGTTTGAGGGTTTGTGTTAGACTAAGCTACAGAAAGAAGTTTATAAACATTCCGCTTCTCCATTTTGATGCCTTATCTGGCACTCCAACCTATATGAAGATAACCATATACATTTTTCATTCTTGACTGTGGCTAGTAATTTTAACCATGTAATTGTGTCAATCTGAAGTTAAAATAATTTCAAAAATATGTTACTTCAGATGAAATGTTTACTTTTGAAAATATTTAGCTTGCTTTTTATTTTTTTAAAAATCTACCAAATGCAATGTAAATTTAGGAACAGATTTTTTTTCTATTTCAAACCTTAAATTAAAGCAGACTCTTGCTTTTTTTTTGTTAAGAGTTTATGTTTGTTTTCATTCACTTCAGCTGAACTGTTCGGTAAATTAAACTTAATTCTGACATATTTCCTTTCTTCCTATTCCAGTTTTCAGCAACGAAAATGTACAGCTAAAATACCTCATTTAGTTATAGAAAAAAACCCCTAGAATATACTATATAACCCATACATTTCCTTCTACCCTTGTTGACCAAGACACTGCTGAAGAAAATAAAGAACTGGAGATCATATTGAGGTCCCTTCAGTAACAGGATGACAGTATATTTTGCACCATGCATGCAGAGAAATTCAAACTGGCTCTTCATGTCCTGAAACCCAACACACTAGGAAACATGCCGCTGAGCTATCAAACATGTTTTGAAAACAGGTTTTTTTCTGTTCATATTGTTCCTTGGCTCTGACAACATGATTATACCACTTCTGAAGATGTGCTGCTAAGCAAGAAGCTTTGCTGTGGCAACATATTCACACACATCAGTTGCTGATAGTTTGAGGATTTCTGGATCACACTCCATAGCTCAGTGTGAAGGGAACCACCAAGCCTTCAAGATAAGCAAAGAAACTCAGCCAGCCTTTTCCATCCCAAATATCTCTAACTTCAATTCCAAGGCTTAACATCAAAAATTTAATGCCCAATGCAAGCATTTAATACTGTTAGAAGAGGGGGGGATTAATCTGACTGCATGCAGTCATCTACATCTGAGGTGGTTTTACTGTAAGCCTGCTTTATGGTAACCATGAAGTCACCATAAAGAGAGAAATAGACATTTCTAGGTAGAGTTGAACTCATCCTAGTGTAGACACCTAGAATAGGTCAGAGAAACCCATCCTTGGAGTATCTTCTTTTCTCCTGTAAAAATAAGGGAAACTCTGGATATCAGGAATGGACACTTACACTGGAGATATCTAAATGTCTTGACTTCTGCCCATGCAAATATTGACCTCCTGAGCTAATGAATGACCTTGGTCGGTTGCTCCAGCATTTAGGTGATTTTTTCCAAAACTTTCCTCAGTTTGTTCAGTACCATATGATCGTATCTTTTAGTTTATAATTAACTCCTCATAAAGAGCCAGTAGAACAATGTGCCTGCTTACTGATTATGAGTTTCCACAGTGCCCTAGTTGCCACATGAAAGTTACTCCATGTTTTGCACAGAGGCTCTTTACAAAAGGTGATGAAAACCTGATTTATGTTATGCATTCATAACACTGGGCTAAGATGATTGTAAATGGCCACTCCTCTTCCTTCATTAATCATCAACAGATTGTCCAGAATATACAGCTGCTCAGGTGCTGATCTGGATTCCTCCCAGGCAGCATAGCATGTTCAATAATATTCTCCTACACCATGGCCCTTTGCTCTATCAATTGCTTGTACCTTCTTCAGTTGTCTTTTGAATGCAGGTCAAATACTCTTTTTCTGCCATCTACTAGAGTTTTATGTGTTGAGCGCTTTGTAGAGTTACATCTTCAGTTTATGTTTCAAAAGGTTCTTGCAATGAAGCTTCTGCTGTAAAAGCTTGGACGTTTGTCTGTTTGCAACCTCACTGAAAATGTCACTTATTTATACAATGATTCTTTCTTCTGGCTGGTCTGCTTGAACTGAGGGCTGATTTGTTTGTATAGCTCCTTCCTTCTGTGAAGCTGGAATTCCTCTATTAATACAGTAGAGCTTAAATATGGTCTTAATTATAGGACACAATTAAATAAATACACCAGAAGGTCTAATCAATATAACTGAGCACTTGGGAAGGCTAAAGACCTTCAAGATACATATGGGAATGTGATTCAAGGGAGTCTGGATTCTGCTTCTGGTTTCCTGATTTGCTGCTTAATCTTTCACATCTGGTGTAAGTAAGTCTAACTTCAGTATAGCCAGTGTCAATTCACCAGCTGAGATTCACACCTCTGAAAATATCCACAGAAACCCTGTGGGTTAAATTGTTAGATGGACCAGTGATCACTTTTTGATACACAGAAGATGGAAGATAGCCATTCCTCTGGATTCAGGAGAAATTTGAAGTAATTTGATATTTGAGTATATCTCAACAAAGTGATATCTCCACTGCTGTCCATGTCCCATTTCCACAAATGTTTTCTTCCTTCCAGCAAGATGAGAGACACCATTTATACTTAAGATAAAACCAAGCAAAAACTACAGTCCTGTGCTGCTGCAACATTATGCCTGGCGCCTTATCCAGGGAACTAAGAGAGAGAAGAGAACTGTGTGACTAAGCTATTGACTATCATTTAAAGACTCGCAAAATGGGTTTTAAGAGCTCTTAACTGAGAAGAAAAAAAAAAGAAAAAGAAGTAACCATCAGATGCCTGTATCAGTGTGATGGGCTGAGGAAAATACCTTCCTTGCTGCTGCAAGTTGGCAGCTCTACATATATGCAGAAGTCAAGGGAATTTCTCTGAATGAATTCCAAAGCAACTCGGAGCAGGATTCAGTTCACCCAGCTGTAGTTTTGTTAGAAGAAGCCCTACTGCTGTTGAATGTTTGAAAAAGGGGTAAAAAAGCTCCCTGTAGCTTTTGAACCACTGACTTCAGATGGAGTGTCAGATATGTGACTCCTCAAAGCTGATTCTTCTAAGACTACTATGATTATGGGTCTTAGATATCTTAGCCCAGCACTGCTTGAAAACACAGTGGTTGCAATCTTTCCCGAGGAAGTGGCAGCATGTAATTACACGTGTCTGGCAGTAGAGAAGGAATTAAAAGAGCAACTTTGGGATAGAAGTAGCACTTTTCCCTCCTGTTGACCTTCACTTTGGTACACACAAGGGGACATGAGTCACTGGAAAAGCATAGGAGCCCAGATGCAACTGTTCTTCTGCCCCAATGGTTTATATAGATTGGGCAGCCAAAGCAGAGAAATAAAGAGGCACTTAGCATTTTTTTTTTCCTCTATATGTCCCAAGAAGCTGCTTTTTGAGAAGTCTTTGTATGTGTAAAATCCAAAAGTTTTTACTGACTGATCTCAAAACACTTCAGCACCAGTTGCATGTCCCATTTTCTACCTGGGAAGACTGATACATGCTTGAATTTGGTGGTGGAGGCACTCTCAGCACACGGGGCTGTGAAGGTCCATACCATTTCTCCAGCACAGGCATGTAAACTGTTCTATTAGCTAGGACCTGATTCACTATATGCTTGCATTGACTTCAGTAGTAGCAGATTATGTCCTTAATGGGTATGTGAATTACAAGAGAGTGAAGCATACAGGCTTTGAGGATTGGCTTTATTGTGTTCTTTTCCAAAGACATTTCTCAGAAGAGTGAAGAATCGGTGGGCTGGGTATTTTAAATATAGCTTTTAGCTTGTCATCGATATGCTTTAAAAGAGACGTGTGAGCTGAAATTTTTATTCTTCTCTCCTCTAACCTCTTTTTTCTTTTTTTCTTACAAAGAAAGTTGTAAAATATACTTGAGTAGAGGTAGTTCGGGGGATTTTTTCTATATATGTTCTTGGTGTATATGGTTTTGACCATTATTTTTGATTACCTGTTCTGGCATGACTGAGATTTCCTGTAATATTTCTTTTTCCTCCCTGGGGAAATTTTATGTCTGCTTTTAACATTTGTCCTTTATTTTTATTTTGTGAAAACTGAGGGAGGGAATTAATTTCATATTGTAGCCATATCTATTTCTTTGGTTAATAATATCTTACATTTACAATATCCTAGCCTATAATCTCCTTGGATGACCTTCTTGCCGTAACACATTTCTATTGCTTCCCTTTTCTCCTCTTGTGCTACTTTGCTTTTAGTCTTTTTGCTGAATTCCCCTCTCTTTTCTTTTCACTTCCTGATCTCTCCCTTCCATAAGCCACATTTTACCCCTCACATTTGGTCTCTTCCTAACCTTGATTACTTTGTACAAAGCATTTTTCATTCACATTGGCATCCCTTTTCCTTTACAGTATATTTACTGGGTAGGTAGCACACACATACACATCATTCCCTGAGGCAAACATGTATTTTACTTTGAACGCCTTCCAGTTTCCCTCACTCGTCCCTTCCCTTCGTCATTCTATTTCTTTCAATTTTACCCAGCACTTTCAATTTTAACAAAGCTAGCTCCACTGAAATTGAACACCCGTATGTTTTCCTCTGTATAGGCTTGTTTTCTCCCTCATTAGAAACTTAATTAGATTATTTCTCTATTTCCCCTGCTTCATGCATTTGTATGCTGTCTAGAGCAACTAACCAAAAGGACATTAATGAAAGTTTCCTTTTTGCTTCTATTCTACTTTATATATATATAAAAAATTCCTTACATTTTTGCTTTTTGTTCTCTCAAGGGTCCTTCTCTTTTGTCAGCGATGTGCATTTTCCACTCGCTTTGTCTGCTCACTCCATGTGCCTTTTGTCTGTTCCCCACTTCCATTTAGTTGTTCTCTTTGAGTTTTGCCGCTGACTACAATGCAACCTGTGTTTGAACTCATATGCCTTTCCTCCTGTGTCCATTTTCTTGACCTGTTAACAGTGAGAACCAAAGGTTGTAACTGTGCGCCCTGTTCCTTGCAGTAAACTTGTTGGGCTCACAAGAAGCACAAAAAATCTCTTCTCTGCTCAGATAAACCCTTGATAACCTCTACATGCCCCTCTCCATTCCACTCCTCACAATGAATCTAGATAACCTCTGACCCATGACTGTTCTGCTAGGGTTTTTTTTTGGTCTGGTGTGTCCATAGGCAGTTTAAAATGGGCTTGGGTGTTGTATTCCTAACTTTAAGGATGGCCAGCCAAAGACATCTTTGACAAAGTAAAGTAGACTGGATATAACAGAAATTCTCAAGTAGGTCTCTCACCATAGCTCTGCCTGCACCCCGCCAATCCTAAAAGACATGTCTGGCTAGGTATATTCTTCCTTAGGAGATTTCTGCAGGGTTTCTTTAAGCTGTCTCCCAAGGACATTTTTACAGGACACAGTATAGGGGATAAACAGCTGTACCAGGATAGGTGCCAGCACACTCTACTTCAGTGCTTCTACACTGGGGATGAGTAGAAAAGGGACTGAGCCTTTTGCTCATGGGCAACACAGCTGAGCCAGGGAGTGGCAGGGAACAGTCCCCTCATCAAACACCATTAGCAGTGTATAGGGCAGGTTATTACACTGCCAGAGAAAGGCTGGTCATTCAGAGTTTGTCTGGACACAGGAGATAGGGGCAAATGTTGATCTGAAATGGAATTAAACCACCTGGTATTAATTGCACATTAAGAGTGTCCATGAGAGGACACTCATGCAGACTGCCTGGGCTCTATATATTCATGGCCATAAATGTGATATGGGACCACCCACATCTAGACAGGCTGTCCAAACTTTACCTCTGGGCTACAGGTTGCCTGGGACTTCTCTTGCATTACTGAAAGCTATTTATCAGCCTTTCTACTGCTGATAGTCCTTTGTATCCCTAGTTTCTAGGAGATGAAAACATTTGCCTGGCCTGCTTGTTCAGATGCCAGCTCCCAGCCAGTGCTCCATCCTGCCCAGACAAAGGCACTTATCCATGGTAGTGCTCTTCCTGGACTGAGAGAAACTCATTGCCTCGGGCTTGTAAATATTACATAGCACTACAATAAACTGACTCTCAAAGTCAGCAGTTTGGTTCTCCCAGCACTCAACAAGTCAGCACCCTGTATACGTGTAATTCTCTCCCTAGACATTTTCATTTACAAAATATTACATCTTGTCTTGCTTGCAAATCACAGATTTATTCTCACATAGGTATCTAATACTTAGTCTCCCAAAACTTAATCCTGTAGTCTACTTCTTCCCCAAAAATACTCTGTCAGGAAACAAAAGAGAATATAAAACAATGTGTAAAGACAGGCAGGAATCTGTACCATTTAAAACTCCAAATCAGTCCCATCTGTGGCTGAACACAGTAATTTAATATAAAACATATATATGGTACCTATACTTATCACTTACTTGAAAGATATTGGGTTTTAACAGAGCCCCCTTTTTTTAATTTGAGGATTTAAAACATAGATCTCAAAATTAAAACAAAAAATATATCTAATTATTGAGGTTAATTAGTAATAAAGATAAGTTATTAATAACAGTAGAGTGAATATTTTTAAGTCTTGTTCAAATCTTCTGAAGCATTTAATCTTTCTGATATGTAATTTAAAAGTAAGGGAGCATCATAGCCTAGCAGGGTAAAAACTTCCTTTTTTAATTTTGATACCTTAATCAACAGTCTGGGTTTATTTTCAAGCCCATATTCACCAGATGTAGCTCTACTGAAATACACTGAGTTAAATGGTGTCGTGCCAGAATGATATCAACTTCTCCCTGAGACTCTGCACTTCTTCAAGTCAGAATAAAACTCAAGAAGCACCAATGAAGCCAAAGGATTTATTCTAATTTTATGCAAGCATTGGTAAGGAAAGAATCTGTCTGATTAATCAGTCAAAATCATGCAGTTTATTCCTTACCATTTGTTTTAAAAAATTAAGTTTTTTCTGACATGAAGGAAACTTGATTTGTGCTTCCTTGCAGGAAGAAATCAAGATATTTTACAATTAATTTTCATAGATCAACAACTCACACAAAACTGTTTTTTTGGCTACAGACATTATTCAATTTTTCATGAGGTCTCAGAGTGGAAATAAGAGAGGAAAATGTATGGGACTCTCACATTTCTTTGCTGCAACTTAATGAAAAAAACAGATGGGAATTGCTAGCCTTTTAGCTAGAAGAAATAATATTTCTGAGAGCTATGACTCAGTCTTTGCAGAAAGAGACATATGGTAAGTTTTGTTCATTATCAGGTGTCAGGATATTATTATTCTGCTACTAGGGAGTGAAGGGATAGGGTCCTTTGTTTATGGGTTAGCGGATGTAAGGATCATTTAGCTTTTGCTCACTGAAAGAAAAATCTGTTATAGTGAGTGTATGCTGTTTTGTACACTTGAGGATCTGATATTCAATTTAGCTCAGGGACAGAATTTCATCACAGTATTAGAAAGACATTTTCAGAAGAGTTTAGCTCTCATTCAGGAACGTGAATACAAGACATTCTCAGAAAAATGAAGAACACGGCATTGTCAGGGCAAGGGCAGGGAGGTTTTCACTTCTATTTCTCTCTTTATGTGCTGAGAAACAAAGAGAGTGCTTTAGGTGTAATACATTCTTAATTCTATTTCTTCAAAACTGCCTCCTTGATCTGAAAGTATCTGATCCTATCTATGCTTACACATGTATATGTGTAGCTTCATATAGATTCCTGCAAGGTGGAACTGTCTTATGTTTCCAACATTGGTATCTTTGATGAGCTGATAGCAGCTGAGATCTTTTCTGATAGAACACTTTTAATCCAGGAAAGCTGCTAAATAGAATGGGTAATAAATGAAAGAGAACATAACCGGAGGTTCAGCAGGGGCTAGTGCAAGCAGACTCCTGTCTGCTCTTCCTAGCAAACACACAACATTTACATCAGAAATTAGTGCCACCTGGAATTGTAAAGCAAAACAAAACAAACAAAAAAAGCACTTGAAAAGGGTACAGAGAGAGGAAAAATCTATTTTTATACCAAGAAGAAAACTAGACAAAAGTAATTAACAGTGAGCAGAGAGACAGAGAGCTAGACCTTGACATCATTATTTATGTTGGTTGAGCAGTTTATTCAACAAATGTTCTTTTATTTTTGATGCAGAGCAATCTTCTTTTTATAGTAATTTTTACTGCTGTAGCACAGAGGAGGACCCTTTATGGGCCAAGATTCACAAGGCCCTTATATTATGAATAATAAAAGACAACTGTTATTTTCTGAGGAGCCCCTTGTGACACAGGTACTCTTCCCACCATGCTGCTGTGAGGCTAGGATAGCCATCCAGAGCCTGCCCTGGGGGATGACTCTCAATCACCAAGTCTGAAAAACTCCTTGCCCTGACCACTTTGTGGAGCAGGACGCTGCTATTCCTTGGCCCTCCTGATCACGGTATGGGAACAGTAGGCGTGTTTCCTAGTGATCACTAGTCCTGGGGTATTGGGATGCCACTGTGATCAATACGAATTCAGTCTCTTATTACAAGATAGAGGTAAGGGAAAAGCAAATTAATTTCTTATGCTAAATTGCCAGGTGTAAGTAACAAGTTACTGTATTTGATAAATTAAACAATAATAATCTATAATTAGCTTTGCTTTGCTTTTCCATCTGCATGCTTCCCTTATAGTAGGTGATCCAGTCAATCTAAGTTTCAGGACATTATACATAGCTCCCATGGACAGAATTGTGTCTCTAATGAACCCCACTTTATCCCAATGTGAATTCCAAAGTAAATTCTGATCTGGAGTGAACCACCTCAAATCTTTCTTATTCATGGAATCACTTTGGTTGGAAGAAACCTTTAGAGGTCAGCAAGTCCAATAAGACCAGAGCAGGTCAACTTCAAATTTAGCATAGGTTTTCAGGGCCTTCCCCAGCTGAGCTTTAAAAATCACCAGATGGAGATCCCATGACCTCTCTGGACAACCTCTCTGGTGTGTGTCAGGACGATGGGACTGGACTCCTCTCAGTGGTGCCCGATGACAGGACAAGGGGCAACGGGCACAAGTTGGAACACAGGAGGTTCCACTTAAATATGAGGAAAAATTCCTTTCCTGTGCGGGTGCCAGAGCAGTGGCCCAGGCTGCCCAGAGAGGCTGTGGAGTCTCCTTCCCTGGAAACATTCACACCCCGCCTGGACACGGTCCTGTGCCCCCTGCTCTAGGTGTGCTCCTCACGCAGGTAGGGATGGACAAGGTGATCTCTGGAGGTCCCTTCCAACCCCTACCATTCTGTGATTCTGTGATTCCTTTGCTGCAACTTTTGACTCCTGCCTCTTCTTCTTTCACTGGGCATCTCTGGGAAGAGCCTGGCTATCTTACAACTCCTCCATGAGGTAGTTGAAGACAGCAGTTAGGTATCTACCCAGTTTCCTCCTCTTCAGGCTGAACAAACCCAGACCCTTCAGTCTCTTCCTGGGTGCCTTATATTCTACCCACCAGATTTGTCCTCCACTGGACTTGCTACAATTTATCTTTTTATTCTCTAATACCAGGGAGTTAAAAAATGTGCACACTACTCTGAATATGACTTCAGAAGTGCTAAAGAGATGAGAATAATCACTCCCCCTGACCTGCTAGCTATCATCATGCTAATGAAGCCCAGGGTGCTGTTAGGTTTCTTTGCTGCAAGGGCGCACTGCTGACTCCTCCAATCACATTTGTGTTGAGTGTAAATTCTTCAACCCCATATTCTTGATTACTGATTTAATTAGGAAAATGGCTCACCTCTTAATTCATGTCATCTAAACTAGTAATTGTTTGACACAGCTTTCTTTTTTAAAAAAAAAATAGGACATCATATCCAGCTGAGTGTTTGTTACTTGTCTTAATGCTTTGCACATTATGAACAAATACATACTATGTACAAGTTCATGAGCATGTCTCTTCCTGGCAGACCAATCCACATACCACTTTACATAATTTCTGAGTATACATGAGTTTATGTACATAGTTTTTAATAAAATACTACTTACACAAACACTTAACTAAGAACAAGAGCTGTAATTCATTAACTAAATAGTTTATGGAGATTCAGCAGGATGAAAGAGGAACAGCACTGAGATAACATTAGTCCTGTTTTAGATAATCCCTAAATGTGGCTCTTTGGGACTGGAAACTGCATGACAACACTCCAAAGAGATACCATCTACCTGTAGGACACTACATGCAGAGAGAAAGGGAATACAGTATTGTGGGGGATGTTGAAGTCTGTGGTATTTTTATCCTAGAGGCATAACAACTGTGAAGTTTTGTAACATAGAGGACCCTTAAGAAGGATGGGAAGGAAGACAAAAAAGACATATGATAACAGTTCCTGAGGAGCAGAATTAGGCAGGCAAAAATTGCTTGTTTATAGAAAATGGAGGTTAGCAAAATGGAGGCAGATGTTTATGAAACAGGGAATGATGTGTTGTGAAGGCTTTGCAATGTAGTTTTCATCTGACATGGAAGGGTCGAGGCAGCTGGGAGAGGGCTTTAGTAAGAGGTGTGTCCATGGCCAAAGTAGAAATTGCTTCTGTGGCAAGTTCAAGACGGAGAGATCAAGGCAAGGTAATATCTCTTATGGCTGGATGAAAGTCTGTTTCAAAAGTTGATGGATACAAGCTTGGATCTGAGCATATGGTAGCTACCTGCAGATGTTGTGGAGCTGGGAATTGAACTGCTGAAGTTTTAGCCAGAGAACAGCTATCTGCATCTGGTGCCAGAGCAGGCTCCTCCAGGCTCAGCCCCAGACCATCACATAGATGTACCAGCCCACTCAAGAGCAGGAGAGATTGCTCTGGGCTGTACTCCACTGGAGCAATATTGCTATACCCAGAGGCCAAGTTTGCACCCCGGCTGCACCATTTGTAGAATGATTTTCACTTAATGCTAAGGAGAATCAAACCCATGTAGTGTTTCAAGATGAGTTCATACAATATGTGGAATATTAAAAAAAAAAAGCAATTTAAACTGATCATTTTCTTTAAGAAACTGGAGGCAGAACAAAGCTATAGGAAGTCTTTGTATTAAAAAAGAAGAAAAAAACCAAAAAGTGCTTCACCATCTGAAAGAAAAATTGAAGGACATTTCTTCTGAGAATTTCGATTCTCTGGAATCAAGAGTCAGGGGATGGAGTTGAACCAAAAGCAAATAGTTTAGCTACTGGAAAGAGTAAGGAGTTCTGATAAAGTGGTTCCAACAAATAAAGGAACTTAAAAGAGCAGTCATTTTAAAAGTTGTAAAAGGAAAAGAAAAGGGGAAATTGTAAGATTTAATAACCCCTTAAATGAATGGCATAAAGCTTCCCCAGAATGCAAAAGACCTGAATGACGCTATTAAGAACAAACAAAAATAGGAATTCACCTAAACCAACAGAAACTGGATGGAGTTGTATTACAAGAAATACAACAAGAAACCAGAGGTTGTTAAATTAAAATTGGGACAGAAAAATCACTTACTGCACACTTTTTCAAATAAAACAAAAAATCTAAAGCAGACAGCAATTTTAGTGGGTAAAATATTTATTTTGTGTTATAGGATATGCTAGAGATGCAAGGTAGAAAGTAGTAACTGGAATGATATGTACTAAAAGCAGTATTTCTGGAACAAATTCCTTGAGAAACGACTTGCATGGATCTTGTCCAGCTCCTGGAAAAAGCTTATGAAATGGTTGTTTCAGAAATATTGCTATGCAGATGGTGGTGTTTTAGACCCATTCTGCCCTTCTCCTTCTGTCCTGATTTAGTCAAAACTCTCACTAAAATTGATCAGTGAATGGATTACTTAAAGAATAACCTACTTACTTTAGTCCCTGGTTAAACAGTTTTTTCTTGCTTTCTTTCTCACTTTTATGTGGCTTACAGGATAATGATATTCCCAGATGAGTTTTAAATTGGATTTCTCAGCTGAAGAAACTAACTGCTCATTCACTAAAAGTGATAGAATGGAAGACTTTTGGTGTCTGTGGCAACTGAAGCTGATAAAAATTACTAAGGTCAGAGGGTTCCTTGGCTTTCCTGATGTTTTGAGGTCTCCATGCAGTATGACACTAAAACTGCTCTACTAGTGTGATGGATTTGAAATCTGAGGCTTTCAAAGTACCAGGATCACTGTGTAATAAAGATCCTGATGGCTGGACTGGATCAACTAATTCTATCCAGTGTGATCAGTATGCATTTGAGGAACAGAAAATTTAACAGTAAGAAGGATTTGGAGTGAGAGTAGGTGGAAATGAAACTACTCAAAATAATTTCAACTGAAAAATAAAGAGGGAGGGAAATTAAAATAAAGGATAATTTCATTTTGACATTTTTAAGTATCTAATGTGAAGTGAAATATTTTATCATGGAAACATGAGAATGTTACTTTCAACACTTCTAGGGAAAATCTGTCAATTCTCTGGTATCAAAACAATGGTTTTTGGCTTAAAAGATGAAATGTTTTTTAATATATAAAGAAAAGGAAAATAAAAGGATTGACCTTAAATCAGACAAGTAATTTTATTTTTAAGCAAAATAAAATTCTTACTGAATTTCTGTTTTAATTGAAAAAAACTGAGAAATCCCTCAGCTCTACCTGAACTGGGGATTTTTGTTTTCTTTGTATTTTCTTTCCTATTGCTATACTGACCTCAAAATTAAGTTTTTACTATGACGTAGAATAGAAAAAAAGTTAAATGTTGGAGTTGAAAGTCTGTCAGCATGTCAGGTTCACCAATCCACTTACTGGAAAGATCCATCACTACTGCAAACTCTTAATGTTACTGAAGTATAAAAAATGCAGGAAGAAAGTGACTGTATTTTAGAGAGGGTGTACCTCATTATAGACAGGAAAAGTGAGACACAGGGTAGCCCAAAGTTCACTAGTCTGTCAGACAGGAGCACAAGTCAGTTCTTTGGCCAGCAGTTTTGTTCACTAGGTCACAACGTCCAGACAAGAAAAAAACAGACTTTTTTTTTTTTCCATTGCCTGTAAGGTTCTTTGCATATTTACAGAATGGTAATAAAATTTGTTGATCTGCTGGAAAGAAAACAACTGCCATGGGCCTTCCCAAAACATCTCCAATGATCAGGGGCATTTTGGGAGTTAAAAAATGCCCAGAGAAATATATTTTTTCTCTTTCTTTAGAAAAAATTAATCCAAAATAATGTCATGAAGGATGATTGTAGGGCTTGTCCTTTCCTCAGAGAGATTGCCTTTGGGTTATGCCTCTGTGGGAAGATACTTCACTTAGTTTTGAATGCAGTGCACTGTGCTCTAAAGAAGCAAATATATCCTGAGCCTTGGCAAAGCTAGCTGGCACAATGGAAGCACATACTAATATATCTGGTTTTCTCCTGGTTTTCAGGTGGCCCTGTGCCATCCTGTGTGGGAGCTTGAGTGGTCCAAGAGGCTGCGTTTAACTGTCTGGGCAGGAGTGCTTCCTCCTTACAGGTCTGCACAAGCCTTGACTTGACACTGAGGGAGATATGCCAGAAGCCTATAAAATGATGAGAGTCAAGGAGCAGGCCAGAAGGGAATCTTTATTTACTGTCTCTTCCAATACAAGAACTAAGAGGTTTTAAATGGAACTAGCAGGTGGCAGGTCTGGAAAATCAAAACAATGTGGTACTCCACATAACTTGTGAAACTCAGAATACTGTGCATGATAAAAATAAGTATTAGTTAAAAATGTATGGACCAAATACATGGAAGAAAATCCCCAGGAAAATAAACATCAAGCAACAAAACAACAAAAAACCC